>JAULBW010004848.1:0-19901 GCA_032358265.1 Vaucheria bursata | reverse complement strand
TAGAATTTATTAAATGAATGTCGTCATAATTTAGTAGAATGTCTTTACCGGTCTACGTCCGGCTGGTTGAACATAACGTTTTCGGGCTTGGCGAAGGTGGCGATTTTCACCACAAATGTTGATGTGGAGAACCAAACTTTGATTAACCACAAATGTGTCTGCGGAGCACTGAACCGCCACTTTTGCCAAACCCGTGTTAGCTGTGGTTTTTCTTTTCCGTCAAGAAGTCAAAGATAGCATTTAAAACTTTTTCCGGTTGCTCTTCCTGTGGGAAATGTCCGCTTGTATCTAACTTCAAGGTCTTTGAATTGGTAAATCCGCTTTGAAATTTTTCTAAGTATTTTGGTATTATAACTGGGTCTTTCATTCCCCAAATAAATAATGTAGGCTTTTCGGAAATTGCTTGTCGTTTATCCCAAAGTTTTTCAAACCAATCTTGGTCGTTGAGTAATGATTTGGCAAATGCTAACGTCCCATTTCTTTGCGTTTTATCAGCAAAAGGTTTAGTATAATGTCTTAAAATATGCTTGCTTGGTTTCTTATCTCCGTATGTGGTGGGCAAAACAAAGCGGGGCGAAAAATTCACATACCTATATAAAAAGGGTAACAAAGGGCTTCGAAGAATTTTGCTAAACTTTATGAAGTGTGGTTCATTGGCACTACTCCATAACCAAGAGTTTAAGATTACCATCTTCTTTATTAGATGAGGGTAGTTGATGGCGAAATTCAACCCAATAGGTCCGCCAAAGTCCTGCACAACAAGCGTGATGTTTTGTAATTTCTTTTCAAGTACAAAATTTTCAAGTGTTTTACTATGGTTTTGTGTTGAATAGTCATAGTGTTCGGGTTTATCTGAAAGTCCGAAACCGATGTGGTCAATCGCTACGCATCTGTAATGTTCTTTAAGCTTTTTAACTATGTTACGATAATCAAAACTCCACGAAGGTGTTCCGTGAACAAACAAAAGCGTTTCGCCTTTCCCCTCGTCAATGTAGTGCAACTTTTGTCCGTTGATTTCAAAAAAGTTTGAGGAAAACGGATACTCTGATTTGTCAAGCCAATGATTTGCCATAAATCAATTTATTAATGTTTAAATTTTGGCAAAGTTCGGTATCATCAAGGAAACAAAAGTTGGTCTATACCAACATCAGAATTTTATGGTGTTAAATAGCTTACTGAAATTTGTCGGGTCAATACCCAAATATGACGCAATGTATTTGTGTGGTACAAGTTGTAGCAAATGAGGACTACGCTGACAAAACGTTTTGTAACGTTCTTCAATGGTCAAACTGTGTAGTTCGATATGTCTGTTTATTAGACCTGCTAAAACCGCTTCTGTCATTCGTCTGAAAAGTC
This sequence comes from Vaucheria bursata, assembly GCA_032358265.1. NCBI lineage: Eukaryota > Xanthophyceae > Vaucheriales > Vaucheriaceae > Vaucheria > Vaucheria bursata. Next base: position 18,545 of record JAULBW010004848.1, on the reverse strand, counting down.
GTTCAATTTGTTGCGATTGGTCAAACAGTTTTTGAAGTTCGTTAAAAGTGATGTACTCTAATTCGCTGTCGGTATGACAAGTCAAAAAGTATTTTGAAGAAATTTGAAACGAAAATGATTCGGGAATGGCACAGAGGTTTGGTGAATAAGTAAATGCGATAACGTGTGTTTTGTTATCTGCGTCAAAGTAGGACATTTGAATACCGCTTTTTACAAAGTAAAGTCCACTTTGTATTTGTCCAGGAACTGTTATGAAGTCTCCCTTTTTAAAAGATTTTGTTTTCAGATTATTAGTCAGCAAGTTGTAGTCAGCCGTGCTAATGTTGTGAAATAGTTTAAAATAATCGTGTCGTTCCATTCTTAGAGTTGTAGTCGTCCTAAAATCACAGCTAACGTTTTGCAGCTTGGCGAAGTGGCGGATTTTGAAGCACTTACTTTCAATTTAGTACCAATGTTTATTTGCAATCCGAATGTTCAATTTAGCACTGAACCCGCCATTTTGCCAAACTGCTGTTAGCTGTTCGTTGTTTTTCCTCGTTTGTTTATGTTAATAATTTCTTTGTCAATTCAAGGTCGGTTGGGTTGTTGTTTTTAATTGTTACAAAATATTTCGTCTGCCAATTTTGTGTTTTTTCTGCTTGTTTATTTGTTGTTATATCCCAAGGTGGATAAACTCTAATTCCACGTTTTCCTTCTATACTGTTTCGAGATATTATTCCTTTGTCCGCCAAAACCAATTTAGGAAAAATAAATTGTCCGAAGTATTCGTCATTTCTTGCTGTGATAATTACAAAATCAAAATTGTCTTCATAGTCAAATGGTTCAGTTATTCCGTCTTTGTTTCGTTTCCAAATCGTTACAAACTGTCCTGTTTTTGTCGGTGTAATTTTAGATACTCGTTGTTGAATTGTCTTGCCGTTAAGTACAAAAGTACAAGCTCCATATTCTTTACTTTCTATGTTCTGCTTCAAGTTTGTCAAGTCAAAACCACATTTGTCATACACTAATTCTTTCACAACTTTTAGGTCGCTATGAATTGAGTTTAGAAGTGTCAAAGTGTTTTCAGTTGTCATTTTTCCTGTCAATATTTTGTTAGTTCGTTTCTTGTTTGAGTGTCGTTTTACAATGACAGCTAACGGATTCGGGGCTGGCGCCGGCCTGTCTCCAGATGCTGACGATTTTTAAAATGCTCCAATGTCCAACGTGAAGTTCTAAATAAACAGGGCATTTGCAAAAACTAAAACGGTCCGCTTTCATTCGCCGCAGTCTAAACGAAGGCGAAAGCGGGCAATATTATTTGCAAATGCGTGTACAATCGTCCGGCTGGCGCCACTGCCCCGTGTTAGCTGCTGCTTACAACTACTTAAACTGTTCCATATGTTTTTCATATGCTACTCTTGAAGACTGTGACCGAACCTCGTTTGCAGTCTCTTTGCGAAAATTAATTTTATCAAGATTCGTCAAACAAACGAAAATCACATTCACAGGATTATAAAACACATTCTTGACGTCGATGCTGATGTAGGGTACCTCGTCATAATAAAGTTTCTTCTCGGTGACTGCCCAATGACCCTTGACCCGTCGAATCAGCACCTCACCGATATATGAGGTCAAACAGTCCATGAAATTGTGCTTGATGTCTTCGGTGTCCATCGGCTGTAGTCCGTCGCTCAGTAAATCAAGACTCTCGTAACTGTAATTTAGCTTGTCAAGCGGAACTCCGAGTTTTTTTGAAAGCTCATTTTTTAAATCTGCTGATTTCTCAATAAGTCTAATCCCAAGTTTGGAGTAGTACTTCCAGTGGTCAAACGAAGAATTCAGATTATGTTTCGATTCAAAATCTCTACGTTGTAAACGCTTGACGAGTTTTGAAATAATGTCTTTATGAAAGATATCTCCACGGCCAGGGACTGAGATGTCTTTATCATCATATACATAAAGATAATTATCGTCCGACAACTTGTAGAGTTTGTTTCTTTGTACGTAGCCATTAGTAGCCCATGTCCATTCAAAAAGCTTAGAGATCTCAGACTCGAATTGTGGATTTGTCGTAAGTAGGTTCTTAACTTCCTTCTTCGTCAATCTCTTTTTATTAAGAGCGTATTTGCGATCAATGTCCATTGTTGTAAGTTGCAGCTAACGTATTGCAGCTACAAGTTGTGCCGCTGTCGGTGAATTTAAATGTACGGAAGTCCGCCGAGATGCCAAAATGGGAAGAAGCGCGGCATAACTTGTAGGTGCTGTTAGGCACAGTATTTATTTCTTTTCGGTTCCTTTGACTTTGTCTACAATTTCTAAAATTTTGTCAAATAACTTTGGGTCATAGTCAGTTGTTTGGGTAGAAAAATTATTGGTCTGATTATTTATATTCCAATCTCTAAATATGTCCTTTATTTCTCCCGGATTAATTTGCTGATTAAATACTTGCAAATAAAATTTCCCAAAGGAAATAGCGTGAATTCTATCCGAAATCTTGAGAGATTCACTCATATATGATTTTGCTAAATTGAAACAATATTTTGAGGCGGCGATCAGTAGAATAATTATGAAAAGGCTTTTGATAGCATAAAAAACCGTCAAACTCCAATTTTCCTTGCCATTGAACGAATTCAGACCATTATTCGCAAACCAAACAGCGACACCAACACCACCTATAAGCGATAAAAAACCAAGCAAATACCAAAAAAAAGCTATGTTTTTTTGGTAACGCTCTCTGTTGGTTAATTCAGTAATGGTTTGTGAAATATACCCTGGAGCAGAATCTTCAATTTTTTCTTTAATTTCTTGAGTCTTTTCTTCGTAGGCAATTCTTTTGCCTAAAAACGAATTTATAGAATCGTCAATTCTTCTCACAATAAAGTCTAGCTCTTTCGTAGATTCTCCTTCTAGTCTAATTACATTAACGCTAAGTAAACTTTCAGGCAAAGCGTCTAGGGGGACATTTGGAGATAGAATTGGTATTAGTAATTTATTTTCTGTGTGCGAAGCATAATTACGCAATTGAATAAGTTCGTTATAAAACAATTTGGAATTAAGAGAATTGGATGTAATAATCGGAATAATTACATCCGCAATATTTAAGGCTCTCTTAAATGAAAATTCAATGTCCTTTCCAAGTTCGATGTCATCTTGAATTAAATCATGTCCTTTTTCTGTTAAACGATATGAAAGCTCTCGAAATAGTTTAAAGTCCCTATCATTATTGATTCTTTGTCCCGATAAATATATTCTTGCCATGTCTTTAGGTTTGTCTTGTTAATATTGTGCCTAACGTTTTGCGGCCTTGCGTCCGTTTTTTTGCTAAGTCCAAATTAAACATTTGAGCGTTACTGCGCAAAAAAATGGCGGAAGGCCTGCTGTTAGGCGTTGGCTTTTTCTGTCCAGTTGAGTCCACCGTCCAAGTTTGCATTTGAAAACTCAATATGAATAACGCGTCGTTGTTTGTTATTTGTCGACCTACTAGAACTATGCAGAAGCAAAGGTCGCATTAGCATAACACCACCTTTTTGAACTGCGCAAATTGTTTCACTCTCATTTGTCCAATCAATTGTCTCGGGTCTATAAATGCCTTTGAGATGAGATTTTGAAACCACTTTCAATGCACCATTTTGTTCATCGGTGTCGTCGAGGTGAATACGAATTGTGAAAATGCTTTCTAAGATGTCCAAAGGAGGCTGCACAGCAAACTGGTCTTGCTTTGCTGTCCAAGGTCCGTAATTAGGGATGTCCGCTTTTTTGTCGACCGAGATTGTGAGGTCCTGATGATACGACACAAACCAATTTGATTTTTCTGGCTTGTCAAAATAGATCGATTTAACTACAAAGTAATTGTCACCAATCAATTCTTTTATTGTCGTCTTTAATTTGTCGTTGAATACTATTGAATGTAGTTCAGGGATTTCCTTGAGGAATTGGCGAATAGCAAAAAGGTCGTCCGATTTACGAAACGTCGCATTTGAAGTGTCTGCGGACTGAATTGATGTCAGGATACTTTTTATTTCTGTGTCCGAGAAAATGCCGTCCAAAATTGTAAAGCCTAATTCGTCCAGTTGCTGATTATTTGTCATGGTGTCCTTAAGCTTACGCCTAACGTTTTGCGGCCTTGCGTCCGTTTTTTTGCTAAGTCCACATACTACATTTGAGCAGCCCTGCGCAAAAAAATGGCGGAAGGCCGCTGTTAGTGGGTCGTAGCTTTTTGTCCTGTTTGTTTGTCCCGAGTACAGTTTCGTTTTTGTCTACACGCCTACTCGTCCTTGGACGAGTAAAAAATGAATTACAAAATGGTCGTCGCTGTCTTTGGGTAATTATTAATTATCATACTAAGATACAAATTTCTGTCGTCCTTACAAAATGTCGTCGGCGTGCATTGCATTCAGGTCTTGTTGTCCAAACACAATTACACAAAAACGTAACACCGTAATAAAACGAAAACACGTCCGCTAAGAATTGGTGTCCAAATAAAGTTTACGAATTGCTTGTCCGAGGACCGAAAATTTTTGTCGAACCGAAACTTAATTACACTCGTCCAAACGCTTGTGTGACGGTCCCCCCAGCTATGCCCACTAACGTTTTGCGGCTAGGCGTCCGTTTTTGCTAATCCAAATATACCATTTGAGCAGCAACCCGCAAAAATGGCGGCTAGCCCGCTGTTAGCGGTTGGCGTTGCCACTCTGGTGCGTATTGTTTAGTTGTCCACAGTCTATTTTGTTAATGAGAAGTCCAAAGTAAAACATCAAATGCGTCTGTGTATTTCGTCTTTAATTGTCAGAATTGTCCCAGATATTACGGAAGAAAGAATAAATAATTTTCCTTTAAATAAAATATCGTCGTACAAAAAAAAGGGTACAAGCATAAAAAGTCCAAAAGAAAGAATTGTGATTACACAAATAGATAATAACACCAAAATCCATCTCTTCTTAGTGATAAAATATAAAACTAATAATATAGGTGGAATGACTGCGATCTCTTTTGGAAGTTCAACAATGAATCTTATCACTGTCAAAAGGCTTTCAGACTCTTGTAATGCATACATATAAATAAACAATCTAGTGTCAATAATATGGTCGGGTGAATGTCAGTATCTATATTGATGCTGTTCAAGTATTTCTTTTTACTCAAAATACAAAATTTAGTGAATAGTCCGCAGTATTATTGGATCAGGTTTAATTTCCAATTAGTAAGAACGTCTATTTTTTGTCCGTGTAGTTTTTTACGTCTACACGCAACGCTTACCGCTAACGTTTTGCGGCCTTGCGTCCGTTTTTTTGCTAAGTCCAAATATAGTATTTGAGCGTTACTGCGCAAAAAAATGGCGCGAGACCGCTGTTATGTGCTGGTGTTTTAGTCGTCCTTGTCTTGGTCCGCATTTATTTTCTTTATGTCAGGGTCGTAGTCAAAAGAAATTATGACAATAGAGATAGATCTATTGGCGTCTATCATATCAAGCTTTTTAGGTCGGTCGATTTCCTCAAATATTGTTTGCTGAGAATAATAGAAGTTTCTGTCTGCAACACCTATTGTCCTTATTCTACGTTTGTCGATACCAGATGCAACTAGTTTGCTTTTGATCGAACTAGCACGTTTTTCTGAAAGACGTTTTTCGAAATGTTCATTCCATGATCTTCCTCGAACTTCAATTTCCATTTTTGGATTGCGTTTCAACAAACATTTTATATATTCAATTGATTGATCAGCATTACTACCGCCGCACTCCTTGACCTTTGTCCGGTTAGTCTTAAAACTAAGACATGGAAAACGAAAGTCTAGTATAAATTTTTCCAAAGAAAAGTCCGCTCTGTAGTCCTTAATTGATTGTGTTGGAGTAATAACTCTGTAGTCCTTCGTTTGATATTCATTTGGATAGGAAGAATAAGGACATTCTTTATCTTTCGGAAAATCATTTCGCATAATATTTTTGTCTTGGCGCAATGAAATTTTAATGTTGGAATTGTCCGTGAAATTTATTGAGATGTCTAATTTATATTCTCCAAGACTATCACACTTTTTTTCGTAAACAACGGAGTCATTAATGATAGCATTTACAAAAAGTCCATATATTCTCAAATTAGGGTCGTCCTTGTCCGTGACCCGTCCTGAAATATGAACGACGTCCTTTTGTCCAAACGCAAACTGGGAACTTACAATAAGGCAGAATATTAGTCTAATCGTCATTACACTTGCACATAACGTTTTGCGGCTAGGCGTCCGTTTTTGCTAATCCAAATATACCATTTGAGCAGCAACCCGCAAAAATGGCGGCTAGCCCGCTGTTAGCGGCTGCTGCTTTGGTCCCGCCGTCCGAGCTAATGCAGATTGTCCACTCTATTCTGTTGTCCTCGTCACGGCAATTACTTTTTTGTCCTTGATAAAAATGTACTGTTGTCTGGCAGTTGAAAACGTTTTGTCTACAATAGAAGTCCGTTCAACCCATAATGTCATTTTATGATTTGGAGAATTAATGCGAATGCCTCTTAAAATAAATGGTGGTTCGTCAAATGGAAAGAACTGAGTCGTGTCAAGGTCCAATTCTCTTACTACCATAGATAACGATTGTCCGAGATAACTGCTGTCACGATTATTGTTTGAGTCTGCATTAGAGTCGTCAAATTGTTTAATGTCAGTCTCAACTCTGCATGATGTCCATGAAATTACAGTGAGAGCAATTAATATGAGTTTATGTCGTCCCATGCAGTTGCCGCTAACGTTTTGCGGCTAGGAGTTCGGCCCGCCGGCCTTTAACGGTACGGCGAAGCGTAAGCGGAGCCATTTAAAAAAAGGCGGCGGGCTGACGCCTAGCCTGCTGTTAGTGGCTGCCTTTTAGATTCGGTACTATCATCATTTGTTCGTCAAAGGTCAAATTGGATATCAGCATATTTTCATTTAAAGAATAATAAATCTGCACGTTAAGGTCCTTAATTTCTAAACCAAAACTATTGTTGTCGAACCACTTTACCTTTTTACTTAGAGTATAAATGCTGTCAAAAATGTGAGTATTCTTCTTGTCAATTAAAGTTACCATGCTTTCATTGCCGTCGGTAATAAATGTAACTCTTAAATATGACTTCTTTGAATCTTTTTCGATATATGGTCTTGCAATTTTTCCGTCTTTAGATTTTTTCTCGGGAAGCTTATGTTGAAAATGAAAGTTGTCTTTAATTATTTTGTCATAGGACTTAACAAAGATCTCAGTGTCCCAATTTTCCTTTGTCGACGCTTTTAATGATGCGCTATGGAGAAGATTTAAGAGATAAAGCAAGTTCTCAGTGTCGGAATTTGAATGATATTTTTCTTCGTCAATGCCGTTAAAAATATTACATATAGTTCCAAAGTAGTTTGGAGTAAAGTCAGCGTCGACGGTCTTAAGTCGTAATTGAAGAACAATTTTGTCGACCTTTTTTGGTCTATAACCGTTAAGATTCTGTAGATACAGATCACAGACATGGTTTGCAAGGTTCCTAAATTTCCAGTCGGCTGGTGTCTGCGGAATTTTAAGTCCAGAATATGTTATTACTATGTCTGAAATCGCCTTCATATTGGTCGTCCAAGGTTGCCACTAACGTTTTGCGGCTAGGCGTTTGGCCCGCCGGCCTTTAGCGGTAAGGCGAAGTCCCGAACGCTTTCGGGACGGAGCCATTTAGAAAAAGGCGGCGGGCTGACGCCTAGCCTGCTGTTACCACCTGTAGCCATTAGTTGTAATTCACTGTTTTCGTCAAATGTCCTTCTTCGTCGTATAATTTCCATTTTCCTGTTGGTTGGCCATTAACGTATTTTCCAGAGCACTGCAGTTTCCCATTCTGGTAATAACCCTTTGTTACACCGTTCAGCTGTCCGCCTACATAATTATCAACCTTTCGCATTATGCCTGTGTCATAAAAGCTTTTCCACTCTCCTGTCCGCAGTTCATTCTCATAAACTCCGACTTCTTGTATTGTGCCTGTCAATGACATACAATGAATTTTCATCCGTCCTTTCGATCTTCCATTTTTAGGCTTTGTAATCCATTCCCATTCACTTACTATTTTTTCATACCCATAATATATCACAATCTCCTTCAAATTCCCAGTTTCCTCATATATTTTCCATTCCCCGTTTCTAACACCATTTGAATAGATACCCTTTTCGTGTAGCGTTCCATTTTCATAAAAATGTTTCCATTCTCCAACTTTTCTAATAGAACTATTGAAATATGCTCCATAAGCGCCTCCAGAGGAATATTCATACATTCCTTCACTACATATTTGTCCGTTTACATAGTAAGTAATCCATTGGCCGATTGGCACCCCGCTTTCGTAAGTTCCTGCTTGGCGTAATTGTCCATTTTCATAGTACCATTTCCATTGCCCTATATCCAAAATGCCACGATAGTTGCTAATTTCCTGGAACTGCCCATTGCGATAGTAACCCTTACTTTCTCTAAGGTCACTTCCCTTTATGTAGTTGTCAATTCTTTGCAACTCGCCACTCAAATAATAACTTTTCTGTTCACCTGTTAGCTGTCCATTTTCATAATGTAGAATTTGAAGTAAATTTCCATCCTGATAAAATCCTTTCCATTCACCAGTCCTTTTTCCGTTAGTGTCCAACAGTCCAATTAGACGTGGCTGGTGGTTGTCATAGTAGACGGTGTCCTGTGCATAGGTACTTGCAGATATTAGGGTAACAATAAATATAGTAAGCGTCTTCAGAACTCGCATTAATAAATTGTCTATTTGGCTATTGGTGGTAACGTTTTGCGGCCTTGCGTCCGTTTTTTTGCTAAGTCCAAATATAGCATTTGAGCGTTACTGCGCAAAAAAATGGCGCGAGACCGCTGTTAGGGGCTGGTGGCGACACACAGCAATGTCAATTTACAGAGTCCTAAGTAGGTTCGTTAATATTCTCTTTTGTCAAGTGGCATACAGAACAATGCATTTTGCCGTCCTTAACAAGCCAGCTGTGATAACATTTGTCCAATGCTATTTTTGACAATTTAGATGTCGCTAGTTCTTTTGTCGAGTTTTGAATTTGTTCTAGAGTTTTTCTCAGACGATTTCGTTCATCGTCCATTTTACAAAGATGTTCAATCAAATTAGCAGTCCAGTTCAATTCATATTCTGCTGGTTCATGTATGTCAAAAACCCGCGGATTTGAATCTGTCTCTACAATCCACCAAGAGCTGGTGTCCCTTATAAATAACCAATTGTCCTTACGATATTTGTAGTCCGCTTGTAATTCGGTCCACCCTTTTTCTATTAATGTCTGTCTCAGTGTTTTTTTCATTTAAGTCCTTGGGTTTTGTTGTCCGACACTTGCCCCTAACGTTTTGCGGCCTCGCGTCCGCTTTTTTTGCTAAGTCCAAATATAACATTTGAGCAGCCCTGCGCAAAAAAAGTGGCGTGAAACCGCTGTTAGGTGCAGTTTTTTACTTGATATACATGTCCATTTTGAGGTGTCTACAAAAGTCAGATTGGAAATACAGTTCATAAATTTGTGCTTTGACAGGCATGGTCTCATTTTTACTATTTACAAGTATATGTTTGAAAGCGTCATAATTAGTCCAAACTGTTTTACCGTTGGACAGCACCAAACCAATCAATTTTATTTTTTTCCTTAAGTAATATGTGTCGTAATACAATGGATTCTGTTGCGGAGTTGTATGAAAAATTGTAGTGTCCGACCATAATTCAGAAAGAACTATTGATTTTGCGTTTTCAAATTGTGCAGGAGTATCGTCTGTCCGCTCAAACCACTCCCATAGATTTGGGTCGCCATAAAACTGTAATTGATGAGTGGCGAACATATTAAATAATAGTTTCGGCAAATAGTTGAATTCCACATGATAAATGCAATCGAAACGATCAACTGGGATTATACGAATACTTGTGCTGTCAGTGGGTTTTAAAGTGAAAGTACTTGCTGATTGCAATAATGATTCTCTTATTTTTTGTTTGATGAGTTCGTCATGTTTTTTGCTAAAGATTTTATTAAAGCTACCAGCAACGTAGAATGGGTATTTTGTAGTGTGCGAATATATTGGAGCATACCCCAAAATTATTGCCTGATTCTTATGCGTGTCCCATTGAATAGCAATATTAAGTCCAACCAATTGTTTTTTGTGCAAACTAAGGTTATTAATTCTATTCATTCTTCCTTGGATAGTCATGGGGATATAAAAGTTCAATGTATCGAAGGTAATTGCAGAACCTTTCTGGATCGAGGACAGTAGGGAGTCGTTAATGATTTTACTTTCAACTTTGTCTGTAAGTCTTATGCTTATCTCAAATTGTCCATATTGTCCCCGAATATTTGTCAGGAACAGTATGGAAATTACTGTCGAGAATATTTTACGTTTGTTTGTCATAAAATTGCACCTAACGTTTTGCGGCCTCGCGTCCGCTTTTTTTGCTAAGTCCAAGTTACGGGTTTGAGCGTTACTGCGCAAAAAAATGGCGCGAGACCGCTGTTATGTGCTGGCTTTATTCTGTCCGCCTTGCTGCTACGACTGAGTATAGGTCCAAAATTCTTTTTTGTTCTGTCTTAATATACTCGTCCGAAAATGGGGATCCACAGTCCTGACTATATATTTTGTGAAGCAATTTATTTTTTCTGAAATAATTTTTGTCCGTGACTAATTCTTCTAGTCCGTCGTCTGATGAGATAGATTTAAAAATGACCATAGACAATTCACCATTCATTAAATAGAATTCCGAAATTTCTCTTTTACTTAGGTAACGAACAATTATCTTTTCTAATTGTCCGTCCAAAAAGTAGTATTCTGCTGCCCCGTTACCATCTCGATCTTCGATTTTCCTTTTGTTTACGGCTTCCCACTCATTAATTGAATTAAGTTTCCTGTAATTCGCCCTTATGGGTTTAAGTTCATTTGTCCTATAGTCGTTAATGGGAATGTCGTCTTCGTCTTTCGAAACAGATAAAATAACGGAGTCCTTTTTTAATATAGTATTTGGAGTAATTGATGTCGTGGAGTCCGCGGCATACTCGCTTGTCTGGGTTTCAGAAAGTTGAACCGTCCTAATGTCATTCGATTTGTCCGAAGAACAATGGGTCCAAGTAAGGCAAAGAATTATAATTGAAAAATATGTTATTGAATTTTTTTGCATTGTCCTTAAGCTTGCACATAACTACCTTGTACCCGCGCTTCCATAGCGCACATACAGCAGAATACTGACTGATTGGCGAACTTGGGTGGCAGATTAGGTTTCATAAAAATAATGCTTTTTTTTAAATCATCTCAACAGAAAAATGAATCCTCGTGTTCAATGCCCTAAATACCTTCATTAAGGTTTCAAGGCGAACATCGCTTACGTTGTTCTCCAATTTCGAAATCTGCGCTTTCTGAACACCAACTAGTTCGCCCAAAGCCGACTGAGTTAACTGCCGCTGCTGTCTCACCTTCTTTATGGCTTCGCCAAATAACTCCAAGCTCAATTCCTGTTCAAATCCCTCTCTCTTTTTAGTGCCTCGTTTGCCTAAATGCTTATCTATCAAACTGTCTAAGCTCACTAATTCAATCTTATTTTTTGCCTTCATGTTCCCTCTTTTCTTTTAAATAAAGTATTCGCAACTGCTCCGCTTTTTCAATAGCTTCTAAAGGTGTTTTGTCCGATTTTTTAATAATTCCATGTGTTACCACCACTAAACGCCTTGTTTGTTCGTTTTCATCCCAAAATGCAAAAAAGCGATAACTAATGCCATTGTAAAGCGTCCTAAATTCCCAAATCCTTGAATTTAATTTCTTCAACAAACTCACATCCATAATATGCTGAGATTTACGAATGTTATAAAGCACCTTTCTCTGTGCCTTTAATTCCAGCCTCCCAACAAACTCAGCAGCTTCCGCCATGAACGCTACTTCAAATTTTCTTTCTTCACTATTCTTCATACAAATTTAATAGTTTCCATATAAGGAAACAAGTGTTTCTTATAAATACTAAAACGTATCAGCTCAACTGTGATCTACTAAAGCCGCGCCACTGACCGAAGCGGCATCCTCGTGAAGACCGCGCTTAGAGCGGATGTTTGGAGGAGGCTTTGTCACAAAGTGCAAAGACCCCTCGCAAACATATCCGCTCTTAGCGCGGGCAAGCGAGATACAGCGAAGGGCAGGATCACGAAGCAGAAAGGCAAACCACTATTACTAAAATGCCTTTCGCTTCGTGAGGCGCCCAAAAATAAATACTGCAATCTTTCATTTGTTTTGCCCAGAACACGATCCCCTTGCTTATCAGGATTAATAGTTAATAATTATTGTTGTCCGACAAATATTGCAGCTTAGCGTCTTACACCTTTTCATTCGCCTTTAAGTGATTGAAAACAATCTCTTGATCCGAAGCGTAATTGAACGGAGACTACTCACATTCAATTTCTGCTTCGGATTGGCGCCGTTTGAAATGCCTGTAAACACGGAGAACCAAAAAAATTGCGCCTTTGCGAGACTTTCCGCCGGAGCCAGTAGCGTAATTCATTTATATACACATACGGAATTTCTGCTACTGGCTGCGTAGAAAAAATGTGGAATAAAAACAAAGGCTTCTTTTCGTGTTGGCATCAAAAGCACTGTCAATAGAGGGATTCAATTCTAAATACAATTTAACTACAGACTGTAGTTTAAACAAATAGTGTTACAAATTCTCAAAGGGACTCACAATCCTCTGCAAACTGCGTGTGCTCACATGGGTGTAAATCTCTGTAGTGCGACTGCTGCTATGCCCCAACAACTCTTGTATGTACCTTAAGTCGGTACCGTTCTCTAACAAATGCGTGGCATACGAATGCCGCAACCAGTGCAGTGTGACCGGTTTTTTAATCTGCGCCTTCTCCACCGCGTTTTTTAGTACTTGTTGCAAACTCCTTGCATCATAGGCCTCCCCAGCAGTCTGCCCCTCAAACACAAAACCTGTGGTCTTAAACATTTTACAATATTGCTCCAACATTTCCAAAGTTCGCTTACTCAAGGGCACTACCCGATCGCGCTTGCCCTTGGCTTGTCTGATGATCAATAAATTTCGCTGCACATCAATATCGCTGTGCCGCAATGCCAACAATTCACCGCATCTCAGACCACAGGCATAAATTAAACTCAACATGGTGCGGTGTTTAATATTGACCAAACTTTCTAAAATTAATTTCGTCTCTTCTTTACTCAATACATTTGGCAATACCTTCGCCCGCTTCGGTCGCTGCACCAACAAGGGATCCAAGGTTTTATTTTGCTGCGTGGTAAAAAATAATTTCACGGCATTAATCACCTGGTTCTGATACGAGGCCGATCGCCGCTGATCGATAATGTGCTTGCTGTTAAACTCCACCAAATCTTCATTGCTGATCTCTGCAATGACCTTCGTATTAAAAAACCGAAAAAACAATTTCAGACCATCCACATAATTGCCAACCGTACTATCGCTATAACGCTGCACCTTCATGTAGCGCTCAAACTCTTGTAATGCCAAGGTTTTATCGGCACCTAATTCAATTGCCCGTTGAGGCACTGCGGGCACATACTCCATGCGCGGCAGTTCATCCACCTGCGCCTGATGCCCCACTGGCATGGCTTTCATTAATTCATAATCCACATAGGCCACCTTCATCAAAGCTTTATATACCCTACCCACCACATCGCGTGCAGCCGGCACATACCAGCAGGTATGCGTTTGCGACCACTTGCGCTGCGGCAATGCCTTTACATGCTCCCACAATTCTTTTTCATTTTGATTAAACTGCAAACAAATCACAGACTGCTCACGGTGCCGCATAGGCACGAGCTTCACTTTGGGTAAACTCATACTCAAAATTAATCACTCAACGAATAAATGATGGCTATAAATTATAGCTATTCCCTCTTTACCGCAGAACTCGCGGAGGCTGCGCAGAGACCGCAGGACTTTTAAATTGATATTTACATTTGTTAGCGCTCTTATACATCCTCACCCTACACCCAGAATTATCAATTGCCTTTGTGCCTCCGCATTTTTTTACCATGGGTAAAAAAACCTAATTTCCTTAGAAAAAAATTGCGTCCTAACTATTCACCAAGCCATTTATAATTCAAAATTTTTAATTTATAATTTCGATTTGCATCCCACCTACACCAAGCCATTCATAATTCAAAATTTTTAATTTATAATTTCTATTAGTGCCTTGGTGGTTTCAACACCAGAACCCGGAATAAGTAATAATTAATAGCTAATGGTCACTTCTCACAGTTTCTCAGATCAAAATACTCCTCCACCTGCTCTAATTTTCCATTGCGCCTAAAACTCACTTTCGTTTCCGTAAAGCCCTTGCACCAGGCTTGCGAACGTTCAAAGCGCATGTCCATCACATCGTTTTTATTCATCCACTCGATGATGCGCAACACGCGACCGTCTTTTTTTGAGCACCAGATTTGATTCGATTGCTCTGAAACACTGGCCACACCTATGATCCACACGGACTTCGACTGCCATTCAGCACTACACATTTTGCTGAGATCGTAGCCTGCTGCTTTTAGTCGTGCAGCAGCGTCTTCAAAGGATCGGTAATACATGCCACCTAAAATCAATAATAAAGAACTTGAATCAGAACGCGTTTTTGACAGCTTATGGTCCTTGTAATTATAAACGCTGTCATTTTGAAACACAACAAAATTTCCTTTCTCCTGTTCACCAAACTGAATCTTAAAATAATCTGGAAAACGAATTTTTTCATGCCATTCCGAATGACCACTCACCGTATCCGCTTTATAGTGAATGTTCTTCTGCGAAAAAGTATAACAGGCACAAGGACCATGGTAGTAGCGCGCATGCAGCGTTTTTAAATAGTCTAAACCACTCATCTTGGTTTGTGCTTGAGACCCAACGTGACTGAACAACACAATCACAAACACTAACACTGAACTTAGACACTTTATTTTTTTCATACCTTTTTATTCGCGAATAACTTTCTGAGTGCGGACTTTGCCTTCTTCGTTTTCAAATACCAAGATATACATACCCGCCGCAAGATCTAAATTTAAAATCAAGGTCTGAAATTTGTTTATGCCGCTTTCATACACCATCGCTACACTCGTCCCAAACAGCCGCACTATTCCTGTCTGCGAGGCCTGCACCTGAAGGATGCCAGCGCTCGGATTTGGCGATACTATAAAGTGTCCTGCTGCGTGCGACGTCTCAGAAAGACCAACACAAGGATCGATACTCAGTTGAATACTCGCTGTGCTGGTACACCCATACACATTTCCACCTTGTACGGTATACACCGTATAACTGGGAGGACTTACTACAAAGCTGCCCGTAGAAAAGGTATTGCCGAGTGCATAATTTAATGCACCCGAAGCACTGAGTGTGGCCGACTCGCCAATGCACACATTCGTTTTTGTACTCACTACACTGATATTTGGAAACGGATACACGTTCACAACAAACGCCGTCGGACTAAAACTTTCTGCGCAGGTATTGGAGGCTGTTGCGTAAAATGAATACTGTCCAACTGCTAACACTGAACTGGTGTAATTTGCCCCAAATCCAAGATAGGTATTAGATTGTTGTAGGTTGCGCCAAGCAATGCTGCCAGCGCCCACAGCCGATAAACTAAAACTGGAAGGTCCACACACACTATTGCTAGCAGCACTCACAGTGGGAGAGAGCGGCGGCGAACAATTACTCAATTTTTCTAAATAAGCATCGGAATCTAAAATCGGAAAATTTAAAACGTTAGTGCCCGGATCAAAATCAGTTTGACTGCCACCAATGCCTGTGATATAAATATTCGGACTTTGATCAAGTGCGATACACAACATGTGTTCTCCACTAATACTCGTATGCTGTTTCACCCATACAAAATTTCCGTTCGCATCTAACTTACTCACATACCCATCATTTAAAATAGAAGGTGCAACAAAGGTGTAAGTGCCAATGCCAGGATCGAAATCACAGGTATCACGATAACTGCCGGAGTAATACACATTGCCAATTTGATCCACTTTTAATGAGGAGACAAACTCAGAACCCTTTCCACCAACATGTTTGGCCCAAATAAAATTACCCACCGAACTGTATTTGCAAATCATAATGTCTGTGCTACCCCATGCACTAATTGAAAATGTTGCAGCGCTTGGATCAAAATCTCCTGTGCCATTAAAATTCGCGGCCAAATAAATAGCACCACTGGCATCAATGCCAAGTTGAGAAATATTAGTGGTGGTACTGCCCAATTGCCAAGCCCCTACAAAACCACCCGCCGCTGTTAACCGTGTTACATAGCCATTGCCTAGCAGGGCATTCATCGTAGACACACTTGGTGAAGGATCAAAATCACAGATCTGCGAAAAAGATCCCGTCAACAAAATAGAATTGCCCACATCAATTTGCAAGGCACTCACCGCATCACCACTGCTCCCGCCATAACTACAGGCCCAAACAAAATTGCCCGCTGCAGTTAGCTTCAGCACAAACACATCGCTATTGCCATTTGTGCTTAACAAACTAAAGCCTGCACCGGGATCAAAATCTCCTCCCGAATTTGTAAAGGTGCCACTCACCAAAAGATCGCCCGCATTATCCACCTTAATCGCTTTACTATAGGCTGAACTATCTCCAAATTGTCGCGTCCATAATAAATTTCCGTTCGCATCTAACTTCATTAAAAAGGAACCTCCTAAAGTCGGATTCAGTGTCATCGTCCCTACTCCGGGATCAAAATCTGTATTGCGGTATACCGGACCCGTGATATACATATTGGAATTATTATCGAGCGCAAACTGCGAAAAGCCACCATTGCCAATGCTTGTAAGAGCGGGATTCGAAAAGTTTTTCGCCCAAATTAAATTGCCGAGGTTATCAGACTTTGTCATGTAATTTTCGAAGCCAGCAGAACTGAGCGTGTACACTGCAGCGCTTGGATCAAAATCAACAGCACCGTAAAACCGCCCTAAGCTGTACACATTGCCCACTGCATCCACTTCAATTTGATACCCGTATGATTTAGCACCAATCAAGGCCCGATGCTGCTTGGCCCACACAAGGCCAATACTTTGAGCAGACACTTGCACACACAAACAAAACAGACTGCAGGCAAATAAAAATTGATTCATGTCAAGGGATTTAGGATGTAAGCATTAATTTACGAAATTATTTGTGCCAATTCAAACACCCTTGAGCTACAAACATCCTGCCATAAAATCGAAAATCTACTGATCCTATGCTCGCTCCTCTGCGCGCCTACGTTAAATTTACAGCGCGCGAATAGCTCGCCATAGCTTGGGGTGGTGTTTTCTAGAACAATGTGCTGCTCTGGAGCTAAACCACTCCCACACCCAGAAATACCAATTGTCTTAGTGCCTCCACATTTTTTACCATAGGTAAAAAACTTTCGCTCCTTAGAAAGAAAAATAGTGCCTTGGTGTAAGCTTCGTGGCTTTGTGGTTTCAAAACGCACATCAAACTTGCGTCTTTTCTCCTAGTCTACGCATTCCAACCACACCAAGCCATTTATAATTTAGAATTTTTAATTTCTATTAGTGTCTTGGTGCAACCCCCGTGCCTTGGTGGTTTCAACACAAACTCCAAATCCCGAAATTGCAGCAGTACTCACACAACCCAATTTCTGCTGTGTCCGTGGTTTAACACAACAAGGGTATGATCAGACATGTCATGTTTCTACGCAGCCAAAAGCAGAAATTCCGTTTGTAAGTTCTCATGAATTACGCTTCTGACTACAGCCGCCAAGTACCGCCAAGACGCAAAGAAGAAGCGTGCCTTGCACGCTTGGTTTAAGACGCGAAGACGGAGAATGCCAAGTCTTTTTACTAAAAAAATATAATCAGTGGGTGACCGTTTTGTTCAGATTGTTATCCTCCTTCACAAACATACGTTTACCTACACCCAGAAATACCAATTGTCTTTGTGCCTCCACATTTTTTTACCAAGGGTAAAAAAACCTTCGATCCTTAGAAAGAAAAATAGTGTCTTTGTGAAATCTTCATGCCTTGGTGGTTTCAAAACGAACACAAAAATTGCGTCTTTTCTTCTGTACTAGTCATCCCACCTACATCAGCCATCTATAATTTTTAATTTCAATATGCATCCCACCCACACCAAGCCATTTATAATTCAAAATTTTTAATTCTTAATTTTCAATATGCACCTCACCCACATCACGCCATTTATAATTCAACATTTTTAATTTCTAATTTCTATTAGTGTCTTGGTGCAACCCTCGTGCCTTGGTGGTTTCAACACAAACTCCAAATCCCGAAATTGCAGCAGTACTCACTCAACCCAATTTCTGCTTTGCTCGTGGTTTCTATACACATAGAACCAGAAACCGCCAGAAACATCTGCACACAAGCAGAGCGAGAATGAGTACGAGAGCGATGACAGAGTGAAAAAGAGAGCGTATGTGACTGAATAATTAATAACTAACAAACCAGAAACCGCCAGAAACATCTGCACCTCAGCCACTAAGCGTTGTTGGTGCCTGACATAGGTTGACCGTTTTTAAAGGGATAAAATCTTTAAAAAACGGATAAAATGGCAACAATTAGAAAATTTAAGTTAAGCGAGGCTGAT
>JAULBW010004837.1:0-19926 GCA_032358265.1 Vaucheria bursata | reverse complement strand
TCACTTTCAGCAACACATGTAGGTTAATATCAAATACTATTTCTGTTTTTATGTTATTTGTTGTGTTTGTGTTTTCCGAACATACGGATACAGACTGTAGGAACAGGTCACGGGTCACATCTGAAATGAAAATTGGAGTAGTAACCAATAGAAATCTTGACAGATAATTGTATTTACATTTCTTGTTGAAATCCCATAATTATTTCTGCAACCTTTTTTGATATCTGGCCAAGTTAACTGTATTAATTGTTTTACAGTTTTTGCAACTAAAAATTAATTAAACAGTATTCACTTCTTTCTCTATTGTTATTGAAATACTCTGCTACTGGGCAGTGTTGCTGCTGCTTTTTGGAGAAATTGCTTCAGCCATTTATTGCTTGCTTGTTTTTTTTACTTGCTCACTTGATACACTATTTGTTTAACTTATTTTGTTTTGTATTTTTTTGCATTATCTACATTCTTGCTTGCTTTGCTTGGTCATTGTTTATTGTTTTATTTCACAATTTGAATTAACTAGAAAATTCATCAGTGGGTAAAGATCTGTTAATTCTCTTTTTTTAAATTCATTACAAGTCAATAAAATTCTCTGAAAAGTATAGTTGATACTAAGCTTGAAGTACTTGTTCAAAATGTAAAAAAAATGAATAAAAATAAAGTGAAAAATGGGAAAAATTGAGTAGAAATAATCTATAAACAATACATTGGACAGTAACATTTTTATATATAAAAATTGTTACAACACTATCCTTGCAAGTTTCTCAAGAGTGAATTTTAGACTTTAATAGCTTTTAAACATAGAAGGAGTTAATAGTACCCAAAATCTTATCCCCAGCATTTCATAAGAAGGCTAAACACTTTTTTAGTTGCTGCAAAAAAAGTTATTCATATTTTAAAAATATTACTGTATTTAGTGCTGTACAAAAATTTAATTGTACACTGATTAAGTTTCTGAAAGTAGTGTTTGTGCTAGATTTTTTTGATGTCTTCTGAAATACTTTTTAAAGTAATGGATAAACTTATAAAAAATGAGCCATATACTATTTTGTTTTTGATTTGGTGCTTTTTAGTTATTTTACAGCCCTGTGCAGAACCAGAATTAGGTCATATAATTGAAAAGAAACAACACATGTATGTTGTCCTTCTTCTCTTGAAATAGTTCCAGAGCCAAATGTTGTACTCCTTTTCACAAAAGGAGCATCATACTTATACATAGTACAGTTTTCTCACATTTGCCAGACATGTTTATGGCATACATTATTTAGATAGGAAAAGTTGCAATAATTTGATTCAACTGTTATTGATTTGAAGTTAAATGTTGATTAAAATAAAAAGTATTTTGGTGCTACAGCTAGCAGTACTTTGTCACTGTGACTAACAATGCTATTGAAAAGCTAAAATATTTTTAGAGAACTAGAATATTTAGTTATTGTCATTATTCTCAAAAATAGACTGAAAATGTCCTAGAACAGGGTAATAACCACTTCCGGTTGTGCAAACATCAAATACAGGATAAAGATCAAATGTTGCATTAATTTATGCAGTGCACCATATCTTTTCATTTTTAACCGAAATCCTAGCTCAACAGTGCACGTGCTTGAAACCTTGGATACTAATGCTTAGCGAGCCGATTTCGTATGAAGATACCCTTTTGGAGAAAAGAATTCTTAATCTGGTATTTTAATAATTTTAAATACAGAACAGCTTTTTTGTCGGAAGTTGAAGACCAGTTTTTACAGTTAATTCTGATTTGCGAAAAAAATCTACAGTTCTGCCGTCGCATTTTATCAAGTGCACTAGGGCAAATTATACGATCTGTAATGATCTTTGACATATAAGTCTAGATTCGTAAAGTAGCCACTCAATTTACTCTGATAGTGCCTTTTATACCTCATCCGTTGCGCGTAAGCGCTTAGGTTTCTGAAAACATGTCGGAAACGCGGAAGAAAGATTATAAACGTGGAGTTAGTTGTGATGAAGCGAGGCGAAGAAGGTTTGTGTACCTCACGACAGAACGTTATCATTACTCAGTTTATAAGTGAAAATCAGACCTACTCTATCTTTTTCGTTTTCAGGAATGAAGTTACAGTTTCAATCCGGAAAAATAAGCGAGAAGAAGGATTGCAAAAGCGTCGGACAGTAAATGATATGGCTCCTATATCCGAAACTACAACTCCCGGACGGTCGAAATATACTGTTAAGGATATCGCTTCTCTTAAAACTGGTATCTCTGATTCAGATATTTTGGTCCAAGTTCAATCCATGCAAGGAATTCGTAAAATTTTAAGCGTTGATACCGATCCTCCTGTGTCTTCTGTATTGAAGGCTGGACTCCTTCCAGCAATGGTAGCTGCGCTTGGTCGTAACGATAGTCCAGATTTACAATTTGAAGCAGCATGGGCGCTGACCAATATAGCTTCGACTTCACATACACGTGAGATCGTAAAACATGGTGCGTTAGCACCATTGATCCGTCTCTTATACCACAGCCGTCATGACCTTCGAGAGCAGTGTGCATGGTGTCTCGGAAATGTTGCGGGTGATTGTGTTGAGTTACGTGACTTGGTCCTTTCTGGCGGTGATGCACTTCGTGGATTACTCTTAAATATTACTCAACCCGAAACTACCAGCCTTTTGCATAATTGCGTTTGGGCACTTAGTAATTTTTGCAGAGGCAAGCCTCAGCCCGACATGGAAGTAGTTGTTGCCGCCCTTCCCATTCTTGTCGGTACACTGTGCACTGGTTCTGATGAGGTAATTTTTATGTTACAGACTTGAAGATTCTTTGGTTTCTAATATTCGTTAATGATGTTTCAATGAAAATAATATATATTTTTGAACTATTCTGAATGTCTGTAAGATATATCTCATTTTTTCCATTTTTACTATTGGGACTGATACAAAATATCCATGTACAGCTGACAATATATGATATTGAAGATTCAAAATTAATTAATGTATCACCAATCGATGTAACTAGTGACTGAAATTTGTATAGTTGGATAAATCATCTTCCGATTCTTCGTCAAGATGTGTAAATGTGCATTCAATTCACAAACGACATGTTTAGTACACAGAAAGATCATACTCTTATAGAATATTCAAACAAGTCTAACCCTGCAATGAATAGAGATGGCATACATTACAATAAATATTATGCAGACACACAAAATATAAAAATAGAGTGTCATTCTCTCCTTGTTATTAACAAAGTTTTTCGATGCAAGTTTTCTGCTAGATTTTGAATGTGCTCATTGAATTTGTTGAAATTATTTTTTTCTAGGGAAGATTTTGGCTAGACGAGACAAATTGATTCAAAATTTTTCATGAAACTATAGTTGGTGTTCTGTTTAATTATTTTTCCAAGTTTTATAAAGCGAGATATTTTTGTCTTAGATTTGATGGTAATGCATTTTGCATTTTTGAATGGGAAAATATGAACATCTCATAATATTGGATTTTATATCTGTTCAAGTGTTTAAATCTCATTGGTGTTGATATATATTCTGCCCCGTATTTATAGATTTGAGGTTTGCAATTTCATATCCGCTAACATTTTCAGTTGCACGTTATCTTTAGGTTCGTACAGATGCGGGATGGGCACTATCATATTTAAGCGATGGTTTGGACGATCGTATTCAAGCAGTTATATCCGCTGGCGCCTTGCAGCCCCTTATTGCCATGCTTGATAGCCCTAATACAGCTGTTCTAACCCCAGCATTACGCGCGGTGGGCAACATTGTCACCGGAAACGATGTACATACGCAGGCAGCTATCGACTGTGGTGCTCTTCCTCGGATCGTGACTCTACTGAGCCACGAAAAGAAAACGGTGCGAAAAGAAGCCTGTTGGGCATTAAGCAATGTCGCAGCTGGAAATAGTGCCCAGCTAGCTACCCTGTGCGCTTGCGAGGGGGCTCTGGAGGGTCTTATTGATCAGTTAGCAAATGCAGAGTGGGATGTTCAAAAAGAAGCTGCTTGGGCGGTGAGTAATGTTTCTTCCAGTCAATCCAAAGCACACCCCCGAAGACTGGTAAAGCTAGGAGCAGTGCCTCCTTTGTGCAATTTACTCGATAAGGCCGATTCAACTATCATTTTAGTTGCATTAGAGGTACGTTTATATTGAATTAATTGCATATAATCGAAAAAGTATATTGTGTCGATTCCAGTTTCTGATCGTTGAATAATATAAACTTGATTCGGTGATCTTGACAAACTTCTTTGAGTCCGAAGTTTACATATTTAATTAAATCAGCTTAAAATTACTTAGTCAAATTATAATTTGCCTTTGTGGCGATGTTTGATTCTGTTTGATTGAACAAAATGGGGTAGTTTAAGAAAGCGTAAAGTAATTAGTTTCATCAGTGCTTGTTCTACAACTTCCTTACTGTAAGTTATCTTACTATGAACCATATATTGATAATCTTATTCAAGAGAGATTATGAACTCTTCCATGTGGCATTATCCCGTCTACTTTAATCCCCTTTTTGAAATTTGTTGGATTTCTAAATGTAGCATTAAAGCTTGAAAAAAAAAATTATTTCAACATGATAAGACACACTAAGTCTGCTATTAAATTTTGGAAATCAATCCAATTTGTTTGTAAATCAATCCAATTTGTTGGTAAATCAATTTCTTGCTTAGGCTCTAGAGCGAATGCTTAAAGTAGATGAAAATGAGGAATGTGCCACTCAGGTCGATGAAGCAGGGGGTATAGATTTGATTGAAGAACTTCAGCATCACGAGAACAACAAAATATACGAAAAATCTGTTCGTATTTTGCAGAATTATTTTGGTGGTGAAGAAGAGGAAGATGAGGATTTTGCACCTGATGAGAGGGAGGGGGACTATGCCTTTAATCCCCAAAATAATGCACCCCCCGGGGGATTCACATTTTAGGCGGCATAATGAATATATCGTTATTCAGTGTCGATGGATTTCTAATTTGCGTTTTCACTCATAAAATCCACTTTTCCTGACTATTTTACAATTTCAAATTGGACTTGGCTCTCTAAGCATGTAAAAAAAAATGTTCAAATATATTAACAATTACTCTAAGTATATTTTAAAATGCATGCTTTTGATTGGTAAATACTCAATTTCTTCGCCCTTTAATTCTAATGAAATCTTTAGCGTAGACTTGAGCTATTTTCTTATCATAAAACTTATTTGTTTCGTTAAGCAATGGAAAAGGCGGGTACGTTCTGTCAAGTTGATATCCTTTTGATAACTAAGAAGATTGTAATTATCATGTGTAATGGAAAGCTGAAAGGGATCCTATGACAATTTTGCCGCTTTTTTCAATATTGCTAAGTCTACAACTTTATTGGCCAATAAATAGTGCTGACTACTGTCAATTTTTAGCAGCTAAAAGAACTTTTGAGTAGAGGGACTAGCACGAGTGGAGCCCCTTTCTCCTTTAATGCCAGGAGACTTAACTTTATTCTATTGCCTTAGCTCCAGAAATTTTTCCTTTCAATATTTCACGCCATCATGTACTTCAATCTTGAAAAAACTTAAGTGAGATTAAATTTCAAGTATATTTGTCCGGCATATCTTGAGATTAAGTGTCAAGTATATTTGTCTGGCATATTTTGCTATGCTAGCTACAAATGGTCCCTCTTTGAAATAATTCATCCTATTCAGTTCTGATTTGACGTAGGTGATTTTTCTTGCCTTTTTAGTGAACCGCTTCTCCATATTACGTTTTCCGAAACCCTAGTAGCAGTACACTTATTCTCGAGGGATTCTACTGCGATTCAGAACTCTCTGCAATCAATTGGAAATTAACACCTCAGATAAGAATTGTATTTGGCTGATCCATATTAACCTCAAATAGAAATGAAATTTGGTTTTAATATAAATTTTTGATTTATATTTTTTTGAACGTACAATGAAAAAAATTCACTTCAAACAAAAATTATCGCACTGGTGAAATAAATTTTTCTCTATTTGGACTATTGTAACAGCTACAACTGCTGCACATAATCAACATTTAGCATGCATTTTTCCTCATTTCAAAATGTTTTTTAGGAAGTTCACAATTCATTATAAAATTTTAAAATCCAATTATTCGAAATGATATTTGAAGTCAATTATTATCCAGTCAAAGTTACGAATATCAAAAAATGACATTTTTCAATTCCTCTGTAGAGCCATTCTGCACCAGATCCTATGTATAGCTAGTATATTTATTATATGAAATGAGTAACTAAGAGCATGCAGCGTCACGAGCTAAGACATAAGATAGCCTATAGTTAGCATTAATTTAATACAGTGACAACTTAGAGCCCTTTTAGGTGGCTGGAGTCTTCCTTGATTGACGTCTGTACGCGCTTGCAGAGCTATCTAACATTTTAACCTAATAATGAGGTATTCGGATCAATACACATTTCTAGAATTATTGTACAAGAAAATCTTACATGGCGAATGGTATCTCTGAAAATATCGACGTTGTCGGGAATATGAACGTAACGAATCATTCGTCCCTGTACGAACACTGTGTCAAGTTGCATGTTGCCCCCCTACATAACTCATTATGTCAATATTTAAATTAAATCTAAACTGGATATAAAACATTATTTACCTTACTAGACGTTTGCTTCACATTTCCTAGGACAAGACTGCAAAAACCATAGAAACAGACTCGTAAATTTTAAACGTGAAACAATCATTGATAAGCACCACAAATACTTCATTCAACACTCGGATTTTGACCAGTCATATCATGGTATTAAGTAACTTATATTGAATGTAATTCTTGTAACTTACTTCATATTCATATCAACTTCAATTAACAAGCCAGTCAATTCCGTGTCTGTCTTTAGTTCGACAACGATTATCTTGTTTACCATGCTCTATAGTAAGATAATGATCACACTTTCCAACGAAGAAAGGATCGAGTCAATGTGGCACTATGCATTCTAAGTTGAGTTTACCTCCACAAAGATGCATAATGTTTTCTGAATGGGTCGTAAGCGAGGATATACAGAGGGCATTGCGCTCATATCAACAAATGCCTCCAGCTCAATATTGCACGCTTCATTCTTTACTGATATTAAGGATATTTACCTTTTTATAAAATATTGTGAAAGCAAAAAGTTAGAAAACTTCTCTCAAATTGGTCCCGAAAAAACTGGATTTGTAAAAGTGGAAAATATGTAAAAATTTTTTCATTCTGGTTTTCCTCCCCTAATTTGGTGATCAAGTACATGAATCTCTCTTGAGTTCACTGTGGTATGCTTCCAATTTTTGTTGACCAAAGAAAGGCTAAGAAAATTAATGTATATTCAGTTCATATGCACTGAGTTGTCTAGCACTTCAAGTAAAATAATGAATGTTGGTTGCAAAATATTTGCATAATTGGTTGCTTGTTGCTCTCATCATACTCATACTTTATTCAAAGTTGAAATAGAACAAGCAAAAAAGTCAGGTATATTAAAGATAGCACAAGCATTTATTGAATCATTAAATAAAATAGTTCATACTGATACTAGGTATTGAATACTCATATACACTATATAAGCATATATTGAAGCACAGTCATATAAACTGTCTTTTGTATTTTTCTGGAGCAGTCTTAAGTAAAAGTCGAATATTATGTTTTCATAATTGATGTGCTTACTACCTCTCTCTACTTCCCTGTTTTTGAGATTTTTCATAAGAAATACTTCTACCTAGATAATAAGAAACTCAAATACTGTAATAGCTTTTGAGATTTTACAGTCATATTAGACCTTTTTGAATTGCTAAGCAATATGTATTCTTGAATTATTGAAAGAAACTGCAATAGTTTTAAAGAAATTGTCCAGTTCGATATATCTGCAGCGAAAGATTTTCCTGAACCACTGAAGCACTTACCAGAATATATATAAATTATTTATTTTTCACTTTTTGAAATTACTGAGTTTTAAATTAGCTGAAGTTATCCTATAAATTTGATAATTATTTTAAATCATGTTCTAATATGGTACAAATAACAAAATTCTGTCATCTCAATTTTGTCCAGTAGAATCGTTTATACAAATTACACTAACTTAGTAGCACAGATCTTTACATTTCGGAGTATAAAATATCTTTATTTTTAAAATACGAGCAAGAAAACTTTTTCTTTACTATGTACTATTTCTATAATCTGCTAAATATTCCATCTCTGCCAGTAACAAGCTTTTCAACTTCATTCATCCAAATATATGGAGAAACGCCTGGTTTTGCATAAATACCCCGTATGCCTAGCAACTCGGCCGCCCTTAAATTAACCATCAAATCATCAACCATACACGCTTCATTTGCTCGAACCCCTAGTCTTTTACAGCCCTCGATATAAATTTCTTTGTCAGGCTTACGTATACCCATTTGACTTGAGCGAATCACAACATCTGAAAGCTCATGAAGCATATCGTACACGCTCGACTTCATCTGATTTCCTGAAAACGATGTCCCTGACAGGGTCTCTTGCGAGATCCGAAAGTCATTCGAAATAATTGCAACTTTTATCCCGATATCCTTCAAATGTTTCACAAATTTATGAGCTTCCGTGATCTCTTTATAAGTGGTATTAATGATCCGACGCAAAAGTTCATGTGCGCTAACAAAAAATTCAGCTTTTTGGGCATTTAAATAGGTCTCTAACTGGCCCAAGAAAGTCTCGTTTATTACTTCGAGA
Source organism: Vaucheria bursata (assembly GCA_032358265.1). NCBI lineage: Eukaryota > Xanthophyceae > Vaucheriales > Vaucheriaceae > Vaucheria > Vaucheria bursata. The sequence goes on along the minus strand of JAULBW010004837.1, from coordinate 11,265 downwards.
CCACATTCCAGGTCATGAAATAAGGCACAATTTGCTAGTTTTCGCCCGATATAGCCCCTAGGGGCTCCAATTTCAATTTCGTAATTTTGAATTTCAAGTAATGGGGATGCGGTCAAGACTCCCCCAACATCAAAAATAACTGCTTGGATACGATTAGCTGAATTTGAGCTATTAGAAGCTTCTGAATCATCGATATGGCAACTTTTTGCAGGATTTGGACCAATGAGAACACCGGCATTTTCTTCAGGCGTGATATGATTGGTTGATTTTGAGCCAATTGAAAGCTTGGACTTATAGATTTCAATATGTGTTTTAGCGAGGTGCATCAAATGAGGCACTAGTTTTGCTACTTGATGTGCATGCTCCGAAGATGCTGTACCAAGACTTACACGGGCAGCTATGCCATGCGCTATAACTCCATTCTAAAAGAAAAGTGACAAAATCTAAAATTCATTGAGTTAGATTTGAAATTCAAAAGTAAACGTACACAAGAGTAGTGTCCCAAAAATTTCGCGGCATTATTGCACTTGCAAATGATATAATATTTAAAACTTGGAATGCGTCTATTCAAATATGGTTAAATCTTAATTCATAGACATATATTGAACTTCATTTGTAAAGAGTTCACTTTTGACGATGCTAACTTGAATGAATTCGGTGATCCCGACATATTTATTACATTCAACGTTTACTGCATCCATAAAGAAGTGGAATCCTTATATATTACTTGAACCAGATAGCATTTATTGTTAATTTAAAGAAGATACTAATTTGAGAAAGGGGAAAGAAAAAGCAAGTTTAATCAAGTCAAGATCTGACGGGGGTATTTGATAAGAAAGTTAATTTAATAAACTGAGGATGAGCTAAAGGATTAGATTTCATAAAACTTCCAGGTATTTTGACTTAGCAATTGCTCGAAATAAAATTTAATATGCAAGTATCGATAAACCCTGCCATCTTTCCCTGTACATAACGCCTATGCGCAGTATACAAATAGTACACCAACTAAGTCTATTTCGTATATTCTCCAATATAACGCCTAATGTCCTATCTGAGCACTGGACACTACATTTTCAATTCTTTCAGTAGAAATGCTCTCATGGAATTTTAATTCACACAAAGTAATTTACAAAAATACACTTGAGCAATGTTAATGGTTCAATTGGTACATACTATACAGAGCAGGTAAGTTATATGCCAGAAGCATAATTCTACTTCAAAGTTTTGAGATGCAACTAATCCCACATGCAGCCATACAGAGTGGAGCAAGAGGCTAACATTAATATAGCAGAACAGAAAATTCTACTTCAACTTGAGATTGCTTTTGAAAAATTTCTAAACATAATTCCTATGGCTATACTTAAACGAAGTAATATATGTGTTATAAGGTAGTCAGTATCAATATCGACTATTATTTATGAAGTCATATAATTGATGGCTAGGGCAATAGTAAATTGCTTTTGCTCAGCAATGATATCGCAATCAATTTATACCCATCTGTATTTATATAATCTATATCATCAGAATTGCATACAAAAGAGTATAGAGAAAATAAATCAAATGTGCGAATTCGCTTTCAACAAATTTTTACTTATAGCGAATAAACGAAAAAATTCATATCGTGTCAAGTTCAGTTTCAACTTTCAGGCAAATGTTGGATATGACTAATTTATTTTGTGGTCCTGATAGATTCGATAAATTGAAGTTTACAGTAAATAGCAATTTTAAATACCTTGAAAAACATAAATGCCAAGTAAAAATCAAAATGGCGAATGAGATCCTCATAATTTGTATCCATAAATTCAGCATATGCCCTAATTAGTTCCTTGTATGTTGGCAGTCCTTGAGCTTCGAGGTCCACAGTTTTCAACCCAGAAGTCATGGGTAAACTAGTGGGTATGCCGTTGTTAAAGTTGGGCATAAAGTGACTGCCTAATAATGAAGCCAAATCGGCCATTGGATGCCCTAATGCTGACAGTTCCCAGTCAAGTACGGATACAACTCTCGGTTCTATAATAAATTTAAATTTGGTTAAAATACAGTAGCATTTAGAATAGATCGAATAAAAAAGAAGTATTATCTTTAAAATTACTGACCTTTCATTTGTGGAAATAAAAGTTTAGACATTTAACAAACAGCGCTGAATGTAAAAAAAGGCGAATTAACAAATAGAAAGGTTTTCTGAATAATAAATCCATCACAAATGATAGAGAATTTGAAAGGACAGATACATACTTTAATGGATTATAGCTCATAATAAGTTTAACTTTAATTCAGAATAATTTTTGAAAGGTTAAAAGAGGTCCAAAAAATGAGTGGCATATTGTAACTTTCACATATTTCAAAATTTAAAACGTGTAAATTTATATAATACATATGGAGAGATGAATATGTTGATTAAAACTTTAAACTCTTCCATTTGAATCAGCTTCTATTACAATTTTATTGATACATATATAAGGCTGCAATACACAGTAGACATTCATTAAATGAAATAGATGGCCTAGAAAATGATATTTTCGACTAATTAATAGCTTTACACTCCACCCATCCCCATTTGCTGATTCGATGAACTGATATGTTTCATGTTTTCGACATTGCCAGTTTATTGTATATGAACTGTTAGGTTCTGTGGAGTCAAACTTTTAAAGAATTTATAACTTAATCTTCAGTGTAACCTCTTTCATGACTCATTTAAAATTTTAAACCAATGATCAATAAACAAAGTGTACAGCAAATTTCGATAAAAAAACAAAATTTCCTCTATGTTTCTGCAATGAATTTCAAAATCGCCAAGTTTGCATAGTTAGCGTGTCATTTACAAGAGCTTGGTTGAAATCTGGAAATCAACGAGAAATGGGAAAATCAGAAGTCCTTCTATTAGCATAATTTTCTAATTAGCACGAGTTTGCAGAAAGTCCTTTATTATCATAATACAATGTGCACAAAATTGGTATGCAAACTAAAAAAATTACATGTTCATCTGGGGATTGTACATTGTTCGTATCAGTTCATAACCGATAAGTATGATTCACACAATTTCAATCATTATTTTTTAAATACCTGATGGGTGATACATAAGATTATCTAGCCTAAAGTCCCCATGAATGAGACATGTCTCATCAGGAATATTGACAAGGAATTTTTTTAGTTGTTCTAGAATAATTTCCAAGTTCTCAAGTGGAGTAGTACTTTCAGCTTGCTTTGATGCGACTCTGCTAAGAGTTCGAATCTGTCTTGCATAGTAATTTTCGCTTATTTTTCCAAAACTCACTAAGCCAATTTTACGAAAATCGACCTGAATTTTTCAAACAATGCATACAAACTGAATAATATTGTTGTAAAATATATATTCATTCAAATGTAGCAAATCTATGGAGGCTACCATTTTAATTTGCTATATCCAAAATTCTTTATAACTGGAACTCTGAAGCTGAACACGGTATAAAATGATTTTTCATTTATTCATAAGAAAATAAAATTTGCAATTTCCAAAGTTTACTGTTGAGCTTGTTAGAGCATAAATTTACACAAAGAACTTGCTAAAGTTGATATATTACAACCTATATTCACTAAGTACAAGTTCATCATAGGGCCAAGTCTTGAATTAGAATTTTTCACTAAGTTGGAAAATTCACTGCACTAGTACATACTGCAGAAATTGCGAAATCACTGAATAACACGCATCTCACATTAAATGTTCTGCACTTTAATCGAATATGATTGGTTAAAGTTTAGTTATACTGCACAATGTTTCATTATATGCAACAAAAAAATTTGAATTCCGCAATTTTTGTAGTATGTACTAGCTACAATGTACACTAGCTCAAAAGCGAAATTAATACATGTAATCCAAAAGAAAATCATGTAACAGCTTCAAAAACTATGCAGCCTTCATCTCAAAAGTGGAAATTCGTGCGGCTTCATTTTAGTTCAATGTAATGTTTAATGAGTGGGGGGTCTTAAATGCAAACATTAAATTTTTCTAAAGCTACAGAGTCTTCACTCTATAAGTACATTTTAGCTAAATAGCAACTGGTATATTTCTACCAAGCATTGTATGTGAAAGAGATTGAGATACTGAAAAATTGGTAAAATTCTAGTAATAGAGAATAGCTAAGAAAATTGTCAATTTTAACAAAATACATAACTATTTAAATCCAGAGATAAAGAGTGGATACTTACTAGCAACAGTTGAGAGTTTACATTGATCCTGACCTTCATTTCGTTAAAGTGACCTTTCATTTTTGGCCAAATTCAGATGTTGATACAAGAAAATAATAGTACATCTCATCTTTTTTTAACTGAATAGAAGATTTCAAGTACTGAATTTTGAGAGTTTGAGCATTAATTTTTAAAATATAATAAGGTACTTGCATTATCTGTACCAAATATGTTCATGAAACAATTTAAATATTAACATTCGGTTGAGCCAACGACGATTATACTGAATGAATATTTAAATACGTTAAAAATGCATCCTATCCGAGATCGAAATCAAACATTTACATTTTATAAGGAAGCAGATTCCAATTAGTGCCTTAGATAAGTTTGAAAAATACTCAAATAGCAAGGTATTGATTCAATTTTTGAATAATAAATTAAAAGTAAATTGAAACAGCCAAATAGTCACATGCTGCTAGAAAATTTTTTAAAATTTCGGTAAAAATAAAAAAATATAAATTACCTTGTGTAAAAGAGCAAGAGTCTGTACAGCAGACACATATATACATTTTCTCTCCTTATAATTAACGCAGGAGAGCAATGGGTTTTGAAAATTTCGTCCCTTGATGTACTCCATAACATAAAATGAAGTGCCTATAATTGAACTATCTTCGCACAAGGTATAAACCAAGGGTACAGGCACATTGGTTCTTTCCAGAGCTTTCAGAACAGTAAATTCACGTTCGATCGCATGAGCCGAGCTTACACTAATTTTTGAAGGCTTTTTTCGTAGAACAAAATCGAGAGATAAGTTAGCTCGAGGAGCCACTAAATACCCTCCTCCTTGACCCAGTGGGGGTGAAAAGATCAAAATCATATGAAATGTTGGGTTACTCTGTCCAACCTGCATAAAAAATCACTTTGTAATGTATAGAAGTTGAGATTTAACTTGTATAGCGAAAAATTCGCAAAAGTATACTCATCAACAATATAGCAATTGATGCCCTTGTAAAATTAAAAAGCTAGAAGAAGCTAAATAGCCATTGAAAGAATTATGAAAAAATGCTTGAAGACTTTGCCAGGAAAAACTTTATTTTGATTTATGACAAACTTTGGACAAAACAAATTGGTATTTTGAAGAATTTTTGCATTTAATGTAAATGAAAAAATCCTAATTATGTGCAAGTCCTGCTCTATATTTTTTGTATATAATGAACTGATCTGGTGGTCCCTACTTATTCGTAATTTCCGAAGTATAAGCCTGAATTTATCTTATTTTAATTTATTTTATTTAACAAAAAGAATGATAACATCAAAAAAATTATTCGATTACATGAGAATAATGGTTCAAATTTATAAAAAATAATTTTCCTCTTAAAAAATAACATGATGAACAAATTCTATCTCATTAAGGCATTTCATGTAATTTCAGCCAAAGTTTTTAAGAGAATTTAGAGTTTACAATAGAACCCTATATCAGATAAAAATACAACTAGAAACAATTGCTTCTTTTCGTAATGAAAAACATAGTCATTTTTACTAGTAAAGATATTAGTTTCTTGGGAGAAAAAAAGAAACAATAGTCTCCAGTAGTCATTATTATCACGAACAACCGAATTTTTCTCGATGCAATTGACGTGATTTAATAAACTCCAAAAGCTATGATTGATAAATAATGTTTATTTTCGAATATTATGCTAAAAATCAAAAATTTGTCTTCAACAGTAACCATTTAAGCTGGTACGGAAAATAGGAAAAAATAAGTGAATCTACGAAAAATATCATCAAATTCAAAAAAAAAAATTCGAGTGCTACGCGCTATAATGCATTTTCGGAACAAAATTATACCTTGAATTTTTCAATTTTGACAACAAACGAGTCGTATCCTTCATAACCTTGTCCATGTTGCCATATCGAACTGACCCCATTGTTTGACGCATCGTTTGATAGAATCGGTACTAATTTATCCCACAAGTATTGCTTGAGCTTATCGTTATTCCAATCTATACCTCCTCTATCCATGATAATATTCTGACACTTGGTCAGTAAAAAGTTTGTTGATGGATTTATATAAAAAATTTTGTTTACCTATTTTGCAACAACTCCATGAAATACTATTCCTTCGAGGATCTAATTGGTGACTTTCAATACTACGAAGAGCTCAATTGCAAGTCTTTTTCCGTTGATTTTTGTTGAAAGGATTATTTTATATGAAACGAGACAAAATAAATTTCATATCCTTTAATAGCAATAAACCAATTACATCGCATAATTGAGCTGAATTGAATTCGATTCGCTGATTTCAACTAAATATGAAAAATGATGAAATGATGGCATATTATTAGTAATTAGTAGGATCGTCCGTCATTCCAGTATATTTTCTTGATAAAGGAACTCAGTTTATATAGCCATCGGAGACCAGAAAGTTTACATGTGGTCAGCGTTGATATTGTTTTTCGTGACTCTCTCCAAATCAATATTCAAAGGGATTTCTTTTCAGTTGATCTTGTCGTCCAAGAGAAGGCTGGTCAATCCTTTAAACAGTAAATTTATATTCACTAATAAGTACAAATCCCGAATAGATATGAACTTTTTTGCTGAAGCAAAGAGTACCGTTCGTTATTTTTTCAATATACCAAATGTGCGCCTTCAGATTTCTGGTGCGTTGCATCGCTAAAGTATATAATTTTCAACTACTCTCTGAAATTTATTACGAGTGCAGTTGGAGACGTAATTGTCCCCGTTATTGGTGCTCGGGATGGATGGAGCGACATCCGAAGAAAATTATTTAGCAGCGGTGCTTATCCAGGTGTAGAGTACCTCTGTATTTCAATTTCATGCGGCGACGTTGAGTTTAATAGCGTGTCCGATATATTGGACACTGATAACTATCTCAATGACATCACGATAAAAATTCAACCAGTCTACCCTCTGATTAAACGTCTTGAACGTGACTGGCCGGTGTCTGTACCGTTACAATATATTCCTATAGTTCTCACTCCATTTACATATAACTTGGCCACAGCATGGGCAGCCATATCTACAAGCTTAGCGCTCGTATTAAGTGGTTCCGTGCTTGCATCCACATTAACCTTAAGCGTTATTTCGAGTCGTAGCATGGAACCTGAGCTAGTGCCTGGCGATGCCATCCTCGTTGAAAAAATATCGCATAGTTTCATGTTACATCGTAACGAAGTCATTTTCTTTTCACCACCTCAAAGACTCTTGGATATTGTGAATGAGGTGCCAGGATCTATTCGCTCTAGAGACCTTTTTGTCAAACGTATTGTCGGCTTGCCAGGCGACGAAGTAGTTGTGCAGCGTGATGGATATACTATTGTTAATGGCGAAACAATAAGGAACGATGCTGATATACCCGATTATGCGAAGTCGCGGTTAGTTCTGAGAAACAAAGGTTCCATTATTGATTCTAAGAAGGCTTTTGTTTTGGGAGATAATGCCAAATTTTCTGTGGATTCTAGAATATGGGGAGACCTTCCATTTTCGAATATTGTTGGAAGACCAATATTAAGAATATTTCCACTTGATCGAATAGGACGAATCAGATAATTGGAAAATCCATATAATGCCTAGCGCTCGCTCAGATTTTGAAGTAATAAATAAACATTAAAGGTTTGACGTTTATTTTTAATTTGAAGATTTTTCTAAGTATTCTTATTTTTAATGATGCGTAACACATTTTCATCTACGAATAAAATTTAAGTCTCTCTTTATTATACCATATCAAGCTTTCCTGCTCTATTTCAAGATTTACAGCACTTTCTTGAAAAACTCAAGAGCCTTGTTAGCAAATTTTCTTAACTATAAACAAGAGCTGAAGCAAACGTAGAAGAATTCTATTTAATCAAAATTAGTTTGATAGTTATAACACCTAAATCAAGAGTATTCCTGGGATTACTATTTTCCTATGACTTGCTTTATGCCAGTTCGAGCTTTTGTTTCAATAACCGCGTGAAGGAATGATCTTTTTGAAGAAAGGCTGGGCAACAACTGCATTTGCCATTCACAATTTTTCTTGAAATCAAGTCTCTTTTGAAATAGTGGTATGAAAACCAAGGTAGTATTGAATCTGGGCGACAAAGCATATAAATGGTGCATAAATGCTTTCTTGGCGCACATGTTTGGTTTGTAGCACAAAAAGAGAGAGTGAGGTAATCCTACAAGCTTACATTCTTTGGTGACCCAGCCAGAGTGTCCTTCAACCACCCTGTCAAATAAATCCGCAATAAACCTTTGTCTTGCATCATAATATGGAAAAATTAAAGGACTCATGAAAGCAATATTGTAAGAATATGAAAGAAAAAATATCTGTCCAGAATAATCGTTAAGTTTCTAAAATAAAGACTATAGTTTTGTTTAATCAAAGAAGCTGAATAATACATACCTGCAAAGAATCATGCTGAATTGTAGAAAGTACATTAAGAAATGGAAATCATTATATGACTGGTTACGTGCAGTAATATCGAGAATCAGTAATCTTATAATTGCCATTTACTGGAATACAATCAAAATTTAGAAAACTTGGCTGAAGAATTCTGAGATGGGGATAGATTTTAAGCATCTACAGGCTGGATTTAGAAATGGATATAGATATGTATCTTTTCTGACATGCTTCTCTATGGAAGGCAACAAATGGAAATCTTAATCATATTGCCAGTAAATTTGAAGCATGAAAGGTTAGGCTGTAAAATTTTATCCAATAACCTTGTACCTAATATGATTCCAGAATGCTTTCATGTATAAAACACAAAATTCAGAAACTTTTTAAGCACACATTATCATAAGAAATGCATTGATTTATTTGGCCTTCGGTACTCCACATTTTTTAATACACAATTATGTAGTACTGTTACTTGTAATGAAAATTTGTCAATCATCCATAAGTCTTAGTTTGACACAACTGAATTATATTTTATCTGAAAAATGATATACTTGAAAAATGAAAAAAAACATGATTTTAACTTTTAAGTTATTATGTTTTTATTCAAGAAAGTCAATACTAAGCGGATGAATTGCATATTATGTAGAAACTTTGAGGCCAAGAGCAACTACAAGAAACAATTACCAACTTTGAATAATACACTTTCAAGTGACAAACTAAGAAATCGAGGTGATCAATTTGTTTTTGAGCTAATAACGTATATTAGGACTGAGATGAAAATGGCAATAAGTGCATGAATAGTTTGTGACTCTTATAAAAAGACAACCAATCATTTTAGTAATGCATAAATATGTATATAAAATGCAGTGTTGGCTTTAGAAAATACTTTTTTAGGGTTCTACTGATCAGAACTTGCAATATCTCAGATAAAAATTTGGCATATATTTTCAGACGAAATTTCTCCCTGTGCATTTAAGTTTCACAAACAATTTCAATGCTTATTTTTATATTAATGTGCAGCTTGCTTGTTTTAATATTTCAAACCAAATTCATCGTTTGACTGAACACAACCTCCATTCATGTGATCATACATAGCTATACGTAGTGTCTGAAAAATATTGATCAGAGTAGTTGAGAAAAAAGGGAAGTTTTGCTAGATAGTAATTTGCCAACACAATTATACTGGCTCAAAATTTATATTTGATTGGTGATCTATTTTACACAAATATACTGTAAAAAAGAAATTGAAAAACAATGCGCAAAACACAAAAACAATAACAAACTAAACAAAGTAGTATAGTAAGAATATATCATAAAGGTATGCATAAAGGGAGTTTTTCTGGAATAATGACAATAGTCTGCACAGTAGCAGGGTAATTAGAATGAAGACAGAAAAGAGTGAAAGATGTTTTTAATCAATAAATGTGAGTACAGATCAGCCAGATATTGAATTATGGGGTTACTCCGTCAGGCATTTATCGGAGATGTTAGTTTGGGAAACACAGATAATATACTTTGTGAAATAATGAAATACAGTGTAGACATTGAAGACGTGGATATTGTTGGAAGGATCTTTTAAATATGTAGGACTAAAGATAAGGAGTGTGCTCCTATATTGTAACTTATACATTTTTGAACTTTTTATAGTTTAAGTGTTTCAATACTTAACATCCAGTATGTATTTATTCCTAAATAACTGGTTTGTAAATTGGTAATCATCTCATGTTACAAGAGTAGCAACAGCTTTTGAAGGATGTTATAATTCAATGACTGCATTGCATATACAGAAGCAGAACAAGATAGCAAATCATAAATATGTGATCAATGCATGCAAACAACAATATTTTTAGTCCTTACTTTGTGTTACTGAGCATAAATTTCAACAATGTAGAAAACAATTGGTAAATCATATTAGCCCAATTAAGAAAAGGTATCAAGTAGCATATAACAATTAAAGTGGCAAAATTACTTAATTCATCACAAAAAGGATATTTGTCTATAGCAAAGTAACTTAGCTAGAATATTGATGAATTGGCACATATTTTTATATATTCCAGCAAATATTAAATTGTCTAATAGAATCAAAATCTAACTTGTCTTCAATATTTTTAAATATAAATTTCTACTAGATGTTCATACACATTTGTATCTTCTCCCCAAAAAAATGTTTCTCATTTTTAACCATGAATTATTTTTAAAGATTTTTTTATATGCATTTTAAAAACTCAGTTTCTAGAAACAGAAGATTACCTTCTCAAGCTTTTTGTCAGTAACAAGAATATGTTAGAAATTTGTACTTTTATTATCACATATTAAAAACATTAATATAGCATTACAATTTCAATTTATAGCTATAACCTGTAAGCACATTAAAATATTTAATATGAGCAATAAGTCAAAAAATAATTTTAAATTTGTATATTATGGTGATCACCAAGTCCAAATTATATATTAGCTGCATTATTGTGATTTGAACTAGTTTATCTAATGTACATCATATTTTCTTTTGAGCCTTTGATATATATACTTTTATGTAGTCAGAACAAAACTTCTAAAAAATATTCTTGGTTTGTGGAAATTTACTTGGAAAAATTTGACATAATACATTTCAATACCTACTTGTTGTCATGACCAATGAATAATAAGTATATCAAACTGAAGGCCAGAAAATACAAGGAAACAAATATTTTAATATACTA
>JAULBW010004826.1:0-19938 GCA_032358265.1 Vaucheria bursata | reverse complement strand
CAACACAAATTATGATTGTATAATATTACCATGCTTGTATAGCCTTTGTGTTCTTCTTGTCTGGTACATTCATAACATTCAGTTTCTAGCTTAGTGTTGCATTTGAGAAGTGATCTCACTTCTTGCAACACAGGTTAAGAATAGTATACCTGTTTCAGGCTGTTACTCTCTTGTGTTGTTCTCTTGTATCCTCATCTCTAGCCTCCGCATCTTGACAAACACGTCATGAATTCTTGACATGCTAGATGGCAGCTTCAATTTGTATACAACTGAATTAATCTTCTTCACAATTGGAAAAGGTCCAATCTTCTTCCAATCAAGTTTAGGGCATGGCCTGGTAGTTTTAATATTGCATTTGTTTGAATATACTAAATCACTAACTTCAAATTCTTCATCGCGTCATTTTCAACTTGCAAAATATTTTGCTAAATAACTTGCAGCTTTTAACTCTTCAGAAATGATTCCAAAATTTTCTTGAATGGATTTAATATAATCTTGGACTGTAGGTGGGGATATGTGTAATAATTTGGTTGATCCATCGAGTACAGGTTCAAATCAATAGTTTGCACAAAAAGGTGACATTTACATACTTGAATGAAATTTCGCGTTGTAACATAATTCTGCCTTAGGTATATTTGCCAGCCAATTCAATTGTTGCTGATCAGAATACATTTGAAGGTACATTTCCAAGTCTTGGCTAACTTGCTTAGTCTGGCCATCAGTTTGGGGATGATAAGCAGATGAAGGTGATTGTGAAACTCCATAATTTTTCAAAAAACTGGACCAAAATTTTGATACGAATATTGATCCATGATCAGATACTATATCATGCGGAAAACCATGTAGTCTAACATTATGCTCCATAAATAAGTCGGCCAATCAAAATGAATTAATAGTCTTTTAACATCCAATGAAATCAGCCATTTTTGAAAATCGATCAACAACAACCAATACAGAGTCTACTCCCCTTATTGGAGGAAGATCGGTAATTAAATCCATCAAGATTGGATGCCACGGGCAAGGTGAAATAGGTAAAGGTGAAAGTAGGCCAGCCAGTTTCTTGCGATCCGGTTTTGAACAAGCACAAAGCTCACATGAGTCAACATATGCATTACAATCTTTTCAAATTGTAGGCCACCAATAAGAATGTGTTAATAGTTCAAATGTTTTTCTAACTCCAGGATGGCCAGCAAATGGGGAGTCGTGACAAGCCTCAAGAATTATGAATTTTAGTGAACGGGGAATAACTATCGTACCTCTGAATAGAAGACAATCATCTTCAACTTGATACCGCTCATCATTAGTAGATTTTTGAAACAGTCCTTCTTCTGCCTGGGCTAATTTAATCTTCTCTAAAAGTGTCGATGCATCAGCTTCATGAGTTGCTCCTAATAGAAATTTGTCCTTCTGTAGTAAAATCTGTTCTTGGCCTTTAACTTGAAGTTCATTTGGCTTAAGTTGGTAGTCAGCTCTTCAACTTAATGCGTCGGGTTTTCCTCCTTGAGTACCCAGTTGAAAAGTGATCTGAAAATTAAAATCAGAAAGAAAAAGGGACCATCGTACCTGTCTTCGATTAAATTTCCTTAAGATGGAGAAATGTAAAAGGTTTTGGTGATCCATTATAACTTGAACTGGTATAGTAGTGCCTAAAAGAAACGGTCTCCATTGATAGAAGCATGCAATTATGGCTAATAGCTCTTTGTCATACACTTCATAGTTAATCTCAGGTGGTGAAAGTTTTCTCGAATAATATGCAATGAGATTTAATTGGTCTTCAATCTCTTGCGATAATACCCCACCAATAGCATAGTCAGATGCGTCTGTCTCCACAATAAATTTTTTTGAACTGTCCGGATGATGTAAGACATCAGCTGATTTAAAGGCATTCTTTAATGTCTGGAATGCCGCAGTACACAAATTTGTCCAGTCAAATTTCTTATTCATTTTCAATAATTTCTGCAAGGGAACAATTGTCTTTGAATATTCAGGAATGAAAGCACAAAAGAAATTAGTAAATCCCAAAAATGACTGTAATGTCTTTACATTACTTGGAGTTGGCCACGTGTCAATACTAGATATACACTTAGGGTCCATTTCAATACCCATATCTGATATAATATATCCCAGAAAATCAATCCAATTTGTTGAAAATGAACACTTCTCTAATTTTGCAAATAACCGATTTGTCTTCAATCGTTCTAAAATTTGACGTACATGATCTAAATGTTGGATTGAGTCTTCAGAATAGATTAATATATCATCCAGATAAACCACGCAAAAATACATCAAGGAAATTGTGCAATATTTGATTCATCAGATTTTGGAACACTGCGGGCACATTGGTTAAACCGAATGGCATTACTCTGTATTCAAAATGACCAAAATGGCAACAAAATATTGTTTTCCATTCGTCTCCTTCTTGAATTTGTACCAAATTATATGCACCCCTCAAGTCAATTTTTGAAAATATATGGGCTTTTGAAAAATGACTTAGCATTTCATGAATCAAGGGTAAGGTTGACCCATCAATTACTTCAAATACAACAGGTTCTTTTAAAGGTATCAATTCCAAACCCAATTTTAAAGCAAAATCTCTATCAGTAAGAGAACGGTCACATCCGGAATCTACTGATGCCAAAATAATATACTTTGAATTGTATACATTGCGAATGTTGAGAGATACGTGTAAACGTCAAGACTTATTTTCAGGAGTAGTGGCAATTAAAAAACAAGATTAATCTACAGTATGATATCTCTTTTTTGGTAAACTGTGAAGAAAATCGAAATTACTAATACATGTGTTCATGTCATGAAAATCCGAGCTGCAAAGTAAACAGATTGCACCATTTTTCTCATTACCTTGTGTTAGACCATCTAATTGATTACCTTGGTTCCGAGAGTTACGATTCATGCCACAATTCCTTAGCTACTTGCATGAGCTTTTAATGTGTCCTAGCTCACTGCAATAAAGACAAAGATTCTCTTTATATTGCTTCTCCCACTCAGCATTAGATAATGGACCGCAAGTTGTTCCAATTACCATATCATCTATATTATCATCAACCATTCAAATATTATTAACGTCAAAACTCGATTGAAATTTTTCTTCCGTTCAAACTTCATGTTTGTACTCCAAGTGTTGAATATCTATCCAAGCAACTAAATTGTAAAGTTCTTTGATGGTATTTGGGCGGTCATGATTACATAATGAACTCTTTATCTTGTTATTCAATCCTTTGTAAAATATGCTAATTAATGCTGCTCCAGACCACCCTAACTCCGTAGAAAGTTGCTGAAAATTGGAGATATACGTACTAGCTGAACGTTTGTCCTGTTTTAACTAATATTTCAAACTCTGCCTGTTGTGGACAATTTATATCACCAAACTTAACGATAAACATTTGTTCAAAGGATTCGAAAGAATTTAATATTGCATGGTCCAACTCTAAATAGGGCATTATCCACTCAAATGCCGTGCCTCATAATAAATTGATAGCAAATAATACTTTTGAGTTCTCTGTAACAAAACAAGAAGGCTGCGTGCAAAAAACCACCTTTAACTGAAGTATAAAAGCCTTTGATTTTCTTCGATCACCACTAAATGCATCTGGAATCAAAATTTTTGGCTTGCGTTCTGTACGCATATCTGTGATAATCTGCGACAGTGGTTCTGTTGTCTCTGCCTGTCGTTCCTAAGCACGTATTGCTAATTGTTGCTGGAGAACCTCCACTTACTGCATTAATTGTTGGTTTTGTAAAATTAACTGTTGCGCCATCTCGGTAGAAATTTTTTCACTCATATAGTCTTGGCAAACTGTTATAATTCCTTAATCTAGTAAGTGCTACCAAGACTGAAACGGAAAATACATCAAAAGTATAAATAGTAGTATATTAAGGAAGTACCATCATGTGTTGCCGAGACTGAATCTCAGCAACACATTCAACAAAAGATATTCGAGTATAAATGATTATCGGCAAACAATCTTCAAATAGAAAACATGGTGTACAAATCAATTCCTAACAGAATCTCTCAACTCACATGTATATGCAAGTCAATGCACTTGCATCCCTTTCTTTCTTTTGTTCCCTTTCTTGCTGTTAATACATCTTCCTTGTTCTATTCTTTCTTGTTGCCCTAATCCTTTTTCTCCTTTACAAGTATTGACATTTGACCACATACCAATGGTTTTGCAGAGCTTCTAAATGCACCACCAGGACCAAGTAAGAATCAGCCCACTGTTGAAAGGGTCAATATTTAATTATTTAAAAGAGAATCATATTCCTGAAGGTTTTTGCTGCTGATTGAAAAACAAGATTACTTCTAGTTGTTAGTGCAAATATGAGAATTGATTATTTTGGTCAGAAAACAAATCATTCGCCAATCAACATTGGCACATTTTGAAATGTAGTTTTTACGTCAACTATTTTCAACATCTTCTTTTCATTTGGATGGACTTTATAGATTCGCTTTGGGTCCAGGGTAAAATATAAACAGTCAAAAATTTTTTTTTGCATAATTTCAATTTTGAAATTAATTCATGTGATGGTAAGGAATGTTGCCGCCAAAAAAATTATTTTTTCTAGTCTGTAAAGTGCAATGTTCGCTATTTTCTTCTCAGTTTCGACGCTCACATTTCAGTGTCAAAATTGAATTCTCTAAGACACTTTCAGTGTCTTGTCAACCTGAACAGCCAGCTCTAAATTCAGAAGATGCAGCTGATCAGTTTTACATGTGGTTAAAAGAAAGTAAAAGTAATATAGCCGTTCTAAGTGGAGCGGGGATTTCCACTGATAGTGGCATACCAGATTACCGTGGACCGACTGGTTCCTATAGCACTGGACATAAGCCAGTGACTCATGACAACTTTATGCGATCTCATCGAAACCGACAGCGTTATTGGTCGCGTTCAATAATTGGCTGGGAATGGTTTAGAAACGCTCGTCCCAATCCTGCACATTTCGCACTTTCAAATCTCGAAAAAAAAGGAGTTGTATCAAGCATTATTACACAAAACGTTGACATGCTGCATCAAAAAGCTGGAAGCCGAAATGTGATTGATCTACACGGCGTTAATTCCATTGTAAAATGTATGTCGTGTGGAATCAAATCATGTAGGAGCGAGATTCAAGAGAAGCTCATTCTTCTTAATTCTGAATTTTTTGAAAAAGTATCGATAGCTAGTCTGACGACAAGACTCGCTGATGGTGATATGGAAATTTTATTTAATGCTGATAATTTCGAGATTTGCTCTTGTGAGGCATGTGGTGGTATACTGAAACCGGATGTAATTTTTTTTGGGGACAAGTGAGTGTGCATTTTGTTTATACTCTATATACCATTTTCTAATGAATAGTTATTTGAAAAACATTCTTTTACTGAGCAGTAATAAATCGAACATAATAATAAATTGATATAGCGGACTTATTAAGTCCTGCCCTATTCGATATCATGTATAAGGTTTTAACCGTTCTCGAACTTAAATATCAAAATTTTGACTTTTACAAATGGCAAATAAAATCACTTTTGATTCTCATTAAAAAATTGCAACTAAAAATAAATTTTTTAATATCTATCACTGCGGTATCATATGATCAGAGATTAAGTTGATCAGAAACTTCAAAGTCTGGCATTCGAATCACAACATAAGTTTTTTTTCTCATATATTGTGTTATTTGTCATATATATTATTTTCTCAGTGTTCCTCAAGACATTGTACAAAAATGCTATGATATTGTTGAAAATGCGAATGCTCTACTTGTTGTTGGGAGCAGTCTGGCTGTATATAGTGGTTTCAGATTTGTTGATGGTAAGAAAATGCTGGACTTTACACTTTGCAAACACTTACAATTTTATTTTTGCATTTATCATCTCAGTTTGATCATAGTTTTGATATAAAATTCCTTTCAAATTGTACTTGAATCTTTTTACTCTTGTGCTTTCAATTCTGGATCATTACCGCCATTCCCGTAAAATGTATAATTGGTGCTATTCTATAGCTGCTGTGAAACAAGGCAAATCCGTGGCAATTCTGAATCTCGGTGACACTCGGGCTGATCTACTTTCTGTCCTCAAATTCAATTATAGTTGCTCAGAAGTTCTAGTTCCAGCTGCAACAAGATTTGCGAATGATTTTTTACAGTCTTGATAGTGGCTCATTATCTTTAAATAGTTATTTATTTATTGATTTGAACAATAAAAATCATTTATCAATCCTATTTGTGTTTTTACTGAATTCAGATGAAAAACCCATTAATGGGACAAATTCTTCTTTAAATAGGAACATATATCTAGCATAATGCTGCTAACCATTCCGAAAGATGATTACAAGTATTAAATCCTGTGAAATTTACTTCAGTATTATTACATTAACTTTGAACCTGTTACTAATTGATAATTTTTTGTGTTTTTTTCACATACTTGGATAGAACAATTTTGTAATATTTCTGCTCAATATAAATTAACTCAAGAAATTACATGCAACATCTAATTATCAAGTCATAATTTTAACTTCTACTGAAATTGCACTTGAAGTAGATGTATAATTCTTCTTTTTGTTTTTTCTGTATTCCTTTTTATTTCGCAGTGGCTAATAAAATAAATCCTTAAAATTTCTCAGTGCATTCATCAGTGCGGTGTTTGCGTAAAATGCGTTTGATATGTTTTAACTTCCTATTGGCAACACAGATACTGCTTAACTTTATTGTAACTCTTCAAAAGTTGTTACATGAGTAGCTTGATTTATTTCTGCTTTCCTTTAGAGCCATTTTCCTCTATCTTTCTTGTATTACATTTGACTCGCAAAATCTGCAGCTCAAGGATTATTCCTTGCAATCATTCCTGTAAAAGGCAGTTCACATACTACTGCGATGACTTGATACAGTTAGTGAGACTAAACACGAGATGAGTTGTTGAATTGATTCAACAGCATTAATACTGTCAACGCTCTCAAAGAAATTGACATATTTTACATTGATAAAGGATCTATGCAATCCATAAACGCCTTTTTACCCAGCACCGAACAAAACAATAACTGCTTTAGCTCATTTTTAGTCAGAATAGTTTCGCGGAATTAGCCAACCATTCGTTTCATTTCAATTGATTCTGAGGCATTATGTACTGCTATATCATGTGCATCTCAACCTTTATATTTCTTGGTTTAAATATGATGGCAATGTACAGCTATCATACTGTAATATTTGTAGTTATATCTTACAATATAAACAGGTGTCAGTCCTTGCTGTAGAAATGCAGATGAGAATAAGTGTCTGAATTTATGAAATAGTTTTATGAACTGGAGAACTGTTCAATCTAAGGTTTACATTTTATACTAGAGTTCTTTTTTGCAGAGAGCCAAGCTACATAATCTATGTGCAAACGCAATATGTTCCTGATTTAGTTTTACAGCTGCTCATTATACAACATTGTGATATAGTCAATTCTTTCAAAAGCATTTTTAATTTGAAGTTGAGCTCCCATTCTGTTTATAACCATTAAAGTTCTATCAACAATCTACTTTTAATAAAGTTTTATTATTATCACACGTGCTTTGAATTTTCTACTGATTTATTGAGCATGCATTCCAATAAATCTTTAAAGTTAATAAAGGAATTCTCATACAATATTTTCAAAAATCTAACTTTAAATCAGTTTTAAAAGTGATAACTTTTGCAGTGAGGCAAGATTAGTTTTAGGCACTACAAATTTATCAGGCATCAAATATCAGCCCCAACTGAACTGCAGATTCAGCCATCCTTTCAGATATTAATTTTAATCTCAGTTTTTCAGTACAAATGAGCTGCTACAAAAAAGTTGAGTGGAAAGTAGAGTGGCTTTTATTGAATCATACAACTGGTTTGATTCAATTTAGTATGTGCAATTCCATGGACAGGAAAAAATTATGAAAAGTATCAAAGCATCAAGTTTTTCTCCCAGGGCATCCCATCATAAAGTTAATGCATGGGTAGTTTCCTGGACCAGATTATCTGGCAATCAAGCAAATATTTAATCACGGCTGCACAACTGCCCGTTCCATTACTGGGACTAAAAAAGAAGCGGTCACTCTTTTAGGGGCTTATTCAAGTAACAGTAATGACTTTCTCCTCAAGCGGTACATGTTAACATACTCAAAGACTTGGATACTCTCTGAACACTTTTATCCATGGAATTGTGAACAGTAACATTTTCCCAAATTATTTCATAAATTCAGCTCTGCAAGGACTTCTTTTTGTTTACTTCCTTTGTTGATAGAGGATTATCTAGCAAAACTATGAAATGGAAGGTAGGAGAGGCTCAATAGAACACGAAAATTGCAATCATTTGTGAGAAGTTGTGTCGCTTTTTAAATTGAGGTCTAAAGTTCTTCGTACACAGGGACAAATTTGAAATTTCTTATTGTAGCACTCGGTCCTTATAACAAGCTTCAATGTTCTTAGATTCTCATCAAGTAAGAAAAAATTAAAAGGGGTAGAGGATTTAATATTTGAGACAAAGATTTTTGTTTAAAGTTAAAAAAATGGCAGAAATTTGGAACGGTTTCTCACTATTTGGGGTTATAATTATAATTCTTTAAGATTTATACAAGTCACTAACATCAAAGTTGACTATTACAATAAAAAATACTTATGCTTCATTGTTGTACGCTACAAAAATTATCCAAGATCAAAGCAAAAAAACAAAAGTATTCGAGGTACCAAGATATATATATAAGACATTTAGAATGTGACTGCCAATTAAATATACAAAAGCTTACTGGAATGAAATACTTCCTATCGACAATCTGGCAGTTTTATCTAGGTCATTTTATCATAAAATTAAGATTGCAATAAAGTTTGGTACAAAAGAAATTTACTAGCTCTAAAAAATAAATATATGTTTATACTGCAATATATTTCATAAAAAAACTACTCAAGGCCTATTTGATTAAACTTGAGAGAAAGTGTACCCCGAAAGTTATTTGCTGTCTGAACTAGTTTTACTGGCAGATTTCATGCTGCCCATGCTCCCTCGTATCTGAGAAGACTTTCCAGCTGAGGATCTAACATCAACCCGTCCAGCAAGCCCGTACTGATCAGATTGCTTATAAAAGGGTCCAGATTTAATGGTGTCTAGCTGTAATCCCACTTTCTCACCATTATATGCATCTTTTGAAACGCTGGAGATTTCGCCATCTTCAATTGAATATCCTATTTCCAAGCTTGCTTTTTCAGCCATCAAAAATGTATACAACAACACGGCGTGGTCTAGTATGAGACGCTTTTGACCCTGAGCGGCTGCAGCTAAGTTCCCATCTTCGGCAATCACCTTTCCAACCTGTAATTAGGCACAGTTTAGTTGAAATAATCCAGTATCGGTCTGTACATGTAATTAAACGGCGCCCGGCCGTCCTTTATTGAAAATTCATGGAATAGTGAAATATCAATATCAGTCCATCAGAGAAGGTATCTTTTAAGTCAAACGGAAACAAATTAAATTCAAGTCTTTTTAATGGGATGTAGTTTAATGATATTTCGTGATCCATGAACTTCAGTGCGATTAAGTGAATTATAATACTTATTATGTGCTATGCAAAGAAAATACCTTGTTCCAAGTTTCTGAATCTTTTGCTTTAACATGAACTATGCCTGTTGTTGATTTTTTTTCCTCAAGCTCAAAGAATATTTTCTCTTGTCTACGTATAGCTGCCATGCCTGAGCCTATTGATTTTGAGGCATTATCTTTATTTTCTCCAAATCCGCCCATACTTAGCAATGATCGCTTTTGAATTCCTCTACATTGAAAACTGCTAGAAAGACATACGATTACGCATATAGTTATCACCACCAAAAGCTTCATTTTTACAATATATATTGACGAAAATACTAATATTGCTTTTGTTAGCTGCTACATGATTATCTGCACGCTCAGTTAAAATTTGTATGCAAGTTTAAACGGATAAAAGCAAAAAAAACACCAATTTGTAATTTTCTACAATACAACATTTCGTCAGAACTGGTTGCTGACAAAGCAATAACTAGCAATATTTGGGAATAACTAACAAATAAAAGAACTTTTGTCACAATAGAAGAATCCATGATTCCGCGAGCTGTCGAGCCTATTCCAATGCCATCAAGCCAACTGCAGTTTATCCACAATACGTGACAGAAATTTACTATCTCTCCAATCAAGTATTATGATTTTGCAGCAGACATAAAGATAGAGCATATGACCAATAACTATATTGATAAATAAGACAAGACAAAAGTTACATAAACTACAGTGTATTATTATTAATTATGGAACAATTACTTGAAAATCTTAACCTGTATGATTGGAAGTGAGATTTTTGATCATCTGAGATATTTTAGATATAGTTTGTGATTGACTATAATAGACTTTCGGCCATAATCAAGTAAGAACGGTTTAACTATTCAAAACTGCAGCAATTCTAACATGTACCTATGCCTTGTCTTTATAAATTGGCTGATTTATGACCTTTTTCTACAGCCTTTCTCATGCACAACTTAACATATACTGAAGTTAGCATTAACATTGTGTCTTCAAATTCATTAGCAGCTGCCACTCAGGAAAAATTATTCCTGTGGTCTATCCTTGAGGAAGCACTCAAAAGTACTGCACTAAACACTTTTTATCTGCATTCTTGAACAACAGCATATCATTTTACTACTTTCTAGTCAGTCTCTTTAAATTGCCTGAACTTGAGAGACTCATTTTACTTTTTTTCCATAGTAATTTTTATTTTTTAGAATTCAAATCTTGAGTGTTAAATATGTATACCTTGAGAAAATTTATTAAATATTCTGTCCTTTACAACCTGTTGCATTAAGGATCTTTGTTTTTGACATGTATACTCAAATAGTTGCTGTTATCTTATTCACTAACTATGTGAAATCCCAGCAGGCACACTTGATGATTACATAATTTCACATGCAACTAAAAGGCCTTGCGTTTCACACAGAACATAATACTTTCTGTTCTTTCAAAATGGACAGGATATAGTCTAGTAGCTGGATTGCTCATAACATCAAGAGCATTTTATTAAGAAAGAAATATTTTAAGGCTTCTGCTTATCAAACTGTAAATCAAAATCTTTTAAGTTCAAGGAAAGTCTGCATTCAACTCTTCTCAGCCAGATGCAACTTGCATGAAAATTAAAATCAAAGACCAATGAGCTTCTGAATGCAGACTTGATATGTCTAAGTACTATAATATAAAAGGCATGATTATACCACTGCTGAGTGTAAGATAACAAAGCACTCTGCATGTAGTATTAGTTTATATTCTAATCATACCCAGCGATCATTTGATTTTCAATGGCCTCCAAGATTTAAAAGATTCTGATGGAATATGTATAGGTAGGACCACATTAAAAGTTTTCATATATGCGCATATTTTGTATGTGCAGAACTTGATTATTCTTATTTGGCAGTTTTTATTTTATATGGAAATTTGAATTTGTATTTTGGTTGCTCCAAATCAAGGAAACACTTTAATCACCTCTTTCTTGTATCTATCAGTGTATCATTTTAGCTCTTGGACTTCTGAACAACTTTGTACACAATATATTGCAGTATTTCAACCCTTATTTCTTGTTTGCTTAAGTTCATTTGTCCTAAATCTTTCTCGTTTGTTCTTAATCTTCAAAGTTGCTTCTGATCACTTTAAATTCCATTCCTGACCATTCCTGACACTTGTTAGCTTTATAATGGTACAAGATGCACAAGAAGAGTGGGTATTCAAATGAAAACAAACTTTGTGTAGTCTAGAAACACTATGGGAAAGATCTTTGTAGCTGGCATAATCTAACTATACACGACAAATAGTTGTACATATGGATGCATCCCAGTATATATGTATGCAATTCTAATGCAAGAGCATGCAGGTAAAAAGCTCCTAGTAGCAGCCACATTGTGAACATACTGTGGGGTAGACTGGCACTACAAACAAAAGTACTGGGCTTTGATTAGACATAATTGAAGCTTATACAGTACTTTATTAGCGCAAAGCCTGTACTTTATGCAGTCTATAGTGGGTGAGCATTTTTGGTGATACCAAAGCACGTCAATCTGATGCTGCTATGGTGGAGTGATACTTATATTGGTCTACAATTTTATGCATCAGGACATTGCACAAAAAGAAAATATGGTGGCAGATTAGCCTTAATAAAAATGCACTAGATGGCAGGAAAATCACAATGTAAACTCCACCACAACTGTAAGTGAGGCAGAAAAGTATAGTACAAGGGCAGAAAATGTAGCACAGGCAACATAAAGAATTAGAGCAGAAGCAAAATTGGTATTATAAGTGTCAGCCAGTTGTTCCCAAGTGATAGGCAATTGCCCACAAAAGACGTGTGCACATGTGTATTTAGCAGCACTCCTGCCTCTTAGATTGATTTATAGTAGTAGATGCAGCAACTCAAATTGTCCCATTTCAACTAATGTTTGGAAGTTATTTGCTGTAGTAAGAGGAATTAAGAGCACCTACTGAAGAGGACACGTGAGAATTTTATTGTAAACATGACCAGCCAGCAAAGGTAATTTTTTCATCTGTCAAAGACTTAAATGGACATTGCAAGCTGCAAAGTCAACAAAGCCAAATGCCTACTAGCATCGGATTGCCCTGCAGAGGCAAGAATCAAAATGATTGATGGTGAACTGGCATCAATGCAAATGGGGTGTGGTAAACTGGGGCTCATATACCAAAGTAAAATTAGGCATGCATAAGTGTTAACATGGCCAGATGAAACAGTTGTAGGCCACCTATGTGTTGTTCATAAGCTGAAACAATGCAGATTAAAGGCATATAGCATGACAAAAAGTTCATGGTCATTACCATCTTGGATTGCAACAAGTTTATTCCAAGGAAGTTTGACCATTATGTCAAATTGAATGGACATTGCTGATGAAAAAAATATTGGAGATAAAGCTTTGTATATGTAATTGCATTGAAGAACATTGACATTATCAGTTCACAGGTAAAGGACTGGAAGGCTAATGAGCAATCTGACAATAAAAAGTTGGGATTGTATTTTGATATCTTCTAAAAGTAATGCTAACAAGGGCATACTGCTTGGATCATTGTCTCTATGGAGTGTTACTGTGCACTGAAGGGAGTTTTTTGCCTTCAGCCATTTGTTGGCAACTAGGTTACAATTTAATGTGGCTGGTTATCAAGTTAAAATTGAACAAAATATGACAATTCTTAAATTAAGCTGTAGGTAATGAGATTAACGTATCGAAAGCTATTTTGTGTACCTGTTACACGAACCATATAAAAAGTAAGAGCTAGTTGTGCATTGATAACTGCATAAGAAAACTTGAACTAGATGCTTTGATCTTTTTTGTCAACGTGGGTAAAACAATGGTAACATTTCTGTTTACTCGAAAAATTCATAGTACTTAACTCTCGATCATACTATATTGGAACTAGCAATAAACTAATATTAATTTTTTTCCAAGAGTGGAATCAAAATTATGCGAGGACTATACAGGTTTTGCATGCCAGTAAATTGAAATCACTCATCTTTTTTTGTATTGTGTTGATCAATTTGCTATCTTAACAGAGCGAGTATCATGTAAGTGATTTTGTCAAATAATCTTATCTAGATTCAGAGAAAACTGACCATATTATGCATACTTCATTTTAGTTTTTCCCAAAAGAATCGTACAAATTATCCGCTGTATTTCGTTTTCTGTAGAAAAACTATAGGAATTACTCCAAATATTTTTGTAGAGATATTGTACAGCTCATATGAATTGTACCTATAATGAAATTCGTACCGCAATTTGAATTGAATGCGAAATAAAATCCCATTAAGCCCTAAACATTATTGGTATCATGTTCGGAGTAACTGTATTACAAGATAAGTTGATTATTGGTCTAGGCAAGAAAGATGCAATTTTGCACTATGTAAAGGAAGGCGTGGACCTCAACAGTGAAATGAGATCGCTTCTTCAGAATAATGTGACATGGTAAGAGCATTTTATAATAAAGTTAGCTATCTCTGGTTTAGATTCACTTGTCTAAAGACAGAAAGCTGAGAGATATGCCTGTTAGTTATATAATACTTTTTTTACATTTTTGAGAATTTGTATTCAGCAGTACCAAAAAAATCATAGCAAAATATAATCCTTGAGGCTGTAGGTATAACGACTTTCACTGGCGCTCAGAAAAGAGAAAATAAAAACTTAACTTTGGGCAGACGTCTATACTTATGTATATAACCACCCAACCATTACTAACTTTTGGGTGATGGTTCACGACTATATATGCTGTTTGGTTGGTGCCTATCTCTATGGACCTCAACTGCAGCAGCAAGAAGGTCTCTTAAATTGCATGCCATAATCATGATTGGTGTGAATTCATTTGACGTGCCATCTCGAAGTTGTACTTCAACAGAATCTCTACTCCACCGCCTCGGTGTAAATTCCACATTAGATATATCAGAAAGAGCTACTGTAATGACAGTCCCAGGGAATCCTGGTACCGCACTTACAAAATATAAGTGCCAATAGGTTAGGTACATCGTTCCTGGCCAGCCTCCAATTAGTATAGTACAGTAAAATATTGGACTCTGAG
Source organism: Vaucheria bursata (assembly GCA_032358265.1). Taxonomy (NCBI): domain Eukaryota; class Xanthophyceae; order Vaucheriales; family Vaucheriaceae; genus Vaucheria; species Vaucheria bursata. The sequence goes on along the minus strand of JAULBW010004826.1, from coordinate 5,360 downwards.
AAAAGAATGGTTTGAAATGCTTCGTTGAAACAATAGAAATCACAACTTAGAAAAAAACATCCTATATTTCAAGCATAGTTAAGACAAAAACATTTATTATGCCTGCAAAATAAAAAAGTGCATGCTTATATTTTCATCAATCTTAAAAATTCAACAATATAACTAAAAACTGGTGAACTTGATGAACTATGCTAATACTTAAGATACATATAAAGCAAATAAGCAGCATATGAGAAAATCTAGGAAAGCTGGAATACCTCAATATCTGAATCCACAATACCACCACCAGACGATTTGATCATGACTTGATGGAAGGCTTTAGTAGCTCTTCTAGCGATAGGAGACATATTTTCATCACGTAGCATTTGCAATAACTCGTGTATATACAATTTGAATTCAAGAAGCTGCTCGAGTACCTACTATAGAAGTAGCCAAGAATGAAAATAAAATAAAAAAACTAGCAAATTATAAATTTGTATAATACTTCATGCATCTACTAATATTGGAACGACAATACCTAAGCAAAACTTTTAAGTAGCTAATTGGCAAAGTGCAGAATAACAGGTACAAGAAATGAAACCATAGGATATATTGCTCATAATGGATACCATCCATGGCAGAGAGATATGGCACATAACATGAATAGAAATACCTTTCGGGTCATAATGTCGACCACTCGACTCATTTGAGTATCGCATTGATCAACAAAACGTCGCCAAGTAACATATACACATGCCAGTACTCTTTCGCCCTACATTATACCATAAGATGCTTTTTAAATGATGGGGTCAACAACATAAGTAATAAAGTGTTAATAAAAATTTGATAGTGTTTTCCAGTTTCACAAATATATAAAAACCACCTCATTTTGAAATGGATGCTGTATCAAGTCTGTTTTGTCGGCCTCCGTCAACCCCTTAAAATGTATCACTGAAGATATTGTAGGGGGTGATCCTGGATTAATACAGTGCACAGGGAATGGGATTTTGTAGCGACTAAACATTGTTTTTAAGATGGCTGCTGCTGAAATGTACATTCGCTCTTCGTTACGCATGTACTCCTCCAACTCACGACAGAATCTGCTGAGGCTTGTTTCTAACTCACTGCGACATGTATCTTCCATCTGCTGCCTAAACTGAGAATCAAGTTCAGGAAATGGAGTAGATAAAGAACTTGCCGGATTGGATAAAAGTGAACTGTAAATCAATCCCCTATTGACCAGCTCCATTCGCATTGTGTTCACAAAAGACGCAGCCAGTGGGCAATCTGCAACAAGCTTTGTTGCTGGACGATTAGAGTCCACTTCTACTGCTAAAAGTAGCCTCACCAGCAGTACCCGATTTTTCGTAGATTTACTGATTACAAGCTGTGTATCTACATAAGACCAGTCACCCCATCCATCCCCCCCATATTTGGTCATATCTTCAGAACTAATCGATGACAATAAGTTTTGCTGATTGATTAAGGTACTGCGAGAAACACCAAGTAGAACTTGCCCATCTTTTTGTCGACGAGGACGAAGGTTATGCATTTCAGCAACCTTGGCAATCATGTTAGTGATTACAGATGCATCAGCATAGGCATGTATACAACATTCCAACATATAGGTGCACCGAAGCTCATCCTTTGAAGTTTGATGGGATGATGTTGGGATGAGGCCACTGTATGACTCGCATAAAACAATCCATGAGAGCACAACTTCATCCGTACATTCGTTAAAATCAGGTATATGTTTTAGATGAAATGGCCCCACCACAAGATTTGTTGATGTAGATGGATTGGATACACCTGAAGATATTCTACCTTGTCGAGGTGTTGGGGATATCGAGCCTAAACATCCGCGTAGAGTCTCTATGGGGGTATTTAGAGATTCATCAGCCGGAATTAAAGCAACTTTCGGGACAGAAATACAACGATATCGATCAAAGGAAATGTCACTAAGCATTTTTTCTAATTTTCCGACTTTGAAATCAAGATCTAATTCCTGCTCCATATCGTCATCTGAATCGTTAACTAAAATCGGTTTTCTAAATTTACTCACAATGCCCCACGGTGATGTAAGACCTTCAAATTCTTCCCATAAGTCATCAATACTTTTTACGTTCAATGACTGATTATCAGTAGGTGTGCTGCACTGCGAACTTTTTCTTTCGCCTTCACTGGATTCCGATTCGAATGAGAGACGCAGCATAATATTCAAATATAAACTATTTGCAGCTAGCGTCAGAAATATCACCTGAACAATTTCAATAGTACCACTTTCATCACAACTCTGTTCAGTGGGATTATGTTATGCATCTCCTTATAGATTTCCAAGAATCGCAAAAGAACCAATTGATTCTAACGACTTTGAAGCGCATAGTTCTGCCAGTGAAAAGCTTGAATATACTAGATTGTGTCTAATTTTCTAACAGCAATCGTAGCTGAACAAATTTTCAGCTTTTTCTTAATTTCGGTTTGTTTGATATAACGACTCAAGCTCGCCAGCCGCTCGCTCTCATTTGGGCATCCTTGCTCACCTCCCTCGCTGCGCTGCGATTGTTTTGTGCATTTCTCTTCGCTCCGCTCCGTTCATCTTCACTTCAAAATTTCGACTAAGTTGATTTCAATGAAATTTCCCCTGCATTATTATTCATGACAGTTATTATATACGACTAGCATGTCAATCTCTAGCTTTGCTCAGGCATCCTACTCCATCCCTTTTTCCGCTTCATTAGTAAATTTGTTCACCTCAACAATTCTCCTGCTTTGAGTGGTCATATGGTATATCAAAACTCAGGAACAGCAGGAGGTACCAAATCCATATTAGCAAAAGAAGGCACTGGTTGAGTGACAAGCAGATCTTTGGTGAACAAAACTAATTGATATCAATCTGATAAGTTTGGTGGTGTATGAGCAAGTACACATCATCAGCACAATCTGGTGCAGGACTAAAGAATGTTTTATTCCAGAATTTGAGTTTAAATTTACTTGATGAAATGAATTCTGGCACAAAGGAATTTTGTAACAAACCTGAATAATTAGGAAAAAGATTTTAAAAGGTGAGACTAATATTAATAGCATTCAGGAATGGACAAGATACGAACAAACAAAATAGGTTCAACAAGAAGAGTAAAGGATAGAAAGCACTGCATGATTATGGTGATTCCACCACTGAAGCAGAAACACTAATCTACAATCCACTTATGTTCCAGAATCTAATTTAACTGATTGTCAGAAATTAACTCCTAGGGGAGTTAATTTTATTCTGTAGCTGCGGTACATTTCTCCTAGTGCTATTTTGAAGTTTTAGTTCTGATTTGAGAACAAGTTCCAGTTTAGATTATGTGAACAAGTTTGAGTAAGTGATATTTTGTTGTATAGATAAAATTATCTCACTTCTATCAACACAATTTAGGATGTAATAATATATGTATTCTATCACAGATTTCTTCTGTTTATGTTACGTGTTACATTCCTAACACTGATCAGTTTAACTGAATCTGAACTGCCAGCTAATGTAAATCAATATATGTATGTACATGTACTACTACAAAACTGTTAAGCACAACTAAACTGGATCAGTTTCTAACTGAGCCTAACACTTAGTCTCAACTTATTTTTTAATAAAAGCAAAGGATCATCAACCAAATATTGTAGAAATGCATGAAATAGAAAAGCTATAACACTAAAGAAAGTAATGAGAAGCTAGATTGCTGGAGAAAATAGATGTGATTTTAAATACAGACACTACAAAGGTGGGTACATGTAAATGACTGGTTTAAGTGCCAAAGTGCTTTAATGGCACTGATTTGTTGGCAGGTTTGAAAAGCAGTTAGCTCAAGCTCAATTGCCATAGAGACAAAAAATGTTAGAACCTCAGTAGAAGTGGACACACGTGGATTAGTGCAATGGCAAAGAAAAGAATAATTCTGTATTTTTATCAACTTGGTAAAAATGCATATTGTGTCTAAAGACTAATCGTTGAAGTACAATAGGCAGATATAGTGATAACATGTGTAGTCTCCTGTAAAGCACATGTTAGGAACTAACTCTCCAAAGTACTAATTCCATTTGTAGCTGTGATTCAATTTCGGAAGATTTGTACAACTATACAATTGAAGAGGATTTGTACAATTTCATGATTTAAGAAGAGTCACTCAAATAGAAGTTCAAGGAGAGTCACACATTTTGAATAATTTGGCTACCTGTATTTTTGTTGTGTTGACAGAATGCCCTCACTTCTATCAATGCAAATTACTGAATACAACGTATCTGTGCTAATTCTTGTCCATTTCTTCTTCCATTTTGATTATTGAATTTCTAATAGCATGTCAGTAGTATTTATCAAAAGCACAATTATACATCTATTCACTGGAATTCAAAGGATCTTGTTCGTCCTTAACAGTACAATGTGTATAATGCCTGCTTAAGGAAAGGTGCTTGCTTTTAATGAGCAAACAAGTCTCACAGCTGACAATTTTTTAATCATCACATGTCAGAATTTACTGCTTAAGTACTACTAATGCACTCCACTTCAAACTTCTATTTGTTCACCCCAAATACTATGCATATTTTTGAAATTGTCAGAAAGTCAAAATATAATGATCTTTTGCAATTATAAGTGCATGAAATATTTCTATTGAACATATTTTACACAGCTCTTTAGGTTAGTCTCATGTGTTCTACATGAAAATCCATTGCAAAACACCTCTATCATTACTTGTCTACATTATCACAATACACGCTGTTCTGCTAGTCCTTGATGCTGAGCTGAGCTTCTGAGAGTAAAATCATTTTTCTATTACCATTTGCTTGCACCAACATATGTTTTCTTTATTTTTTTGATTTCTGTCTGTTTCACTTAAAATAATCAATGGATTATGCTACCTTAGCATAGCATACATCAACTTTTCTGCCCAGTTTCTGCTTTTGTCATGTATAATCAAAGTGCTTGGATCACCATGTAGGATAAGAAAGTTTTTAAAGTTTGCACAGCCTGGTGCATAATAGCTCAATTTGCAGTGATGTGCAATTCAGAAATATCCAGTGCATTAAAATGTTTGTATGTGACTAAACCTTTTTTCAGCAGCATGGACAACGCGGCAGTTGCATTCTATAATTGATTTGTCCAATGAGAGATTGAACCTACTCCAAGCACACAAAATGTCACATAGCATTAGAAATGTAACACGTGACAGAAACACAAGAAAATTGTGACTGAATGCGCATATTGTTACATGCTAAATTGCGTTGATAGAAGTGAGATAACTTCATCAATACAGTAAGAAATATTACCCTGTATTAAGACTTCAAGGATAGAAGTAGAACAGAGTAAGAATTCTGAGATTGTTGAAGTAGAACAGAGTAAGAATTCTGAG
>JAULBW010004815.1:0-19957 GCA_032358265.1 Vaucheria bursata | reverse complement strand
AGTGCTGGGGGCGGCAGTGCTGGGCTTAGGAGTGCTGGGGGCGGCAGTGCTGGGCTTAGGAGTGCTGGGGGCGGTAGTGCTGGGCTTAGGAGTGCTGGGGGCGGCAGTGCTGGGCTTAGGGGTGCTGGGGGCGGCAGTGCTCGGCTTAGGGGTGCTGGGCTTAGAGGTGCTCGGCTTAGGGGTGCTGGGGGCAGGGGTGTCTGCAGCCTCACATGTGCAGCAATCTCCTTTTCCAGGCTTCGAGGCGCAAGCTTCAACACCTCCAATGCGGTTGCATTGACTGGGGCTACTATAAGCAATACCGAGTAATTGACACACTTCTTGGCATCCATTTCCGCAGTTCTGCGCGCAGGCACCGGCAAGTGCATCACAAGTACCAGATGCAGGTGCGGGGGTGCTTGGGGCAGGTGTAGGATGCGAATTAGGGTCTAAGTCACATGGGCAATTATTATTCTTGCATGGTTTATATGTTTCATTAGTGCAGCAATTTTTTGATCCTCCAGGTCGTTTCTCGCAATCCTTTCCTCCACTTGAAATAAATATAAAATTTCAGCACATATCGGATGAAAAAAAAGTTATATATATTCGTACCATTTTCCACACCGCGCCGGACAGCACTTTTTACCATCTTCATTAGGGATACCACCAAATTTCTCACAGGGTCCTTTTTCTGGTGCAGGCTTTGGTGTAGGTGCAGGATCATGAGAGTTAGAACCTTGAATACAAGGAGGCTTATTGGTATTACAACTTTTCCCACTCTTTTGAATGTTATTAGTACAGCAACATGAAGCTCCTCCATTTCTCGTTGTACATCCTGAACCTCCGCTATAAGCAGACAGAAAAACTTTAGATATTATAATGTAAGCGTTAATACAAAGAAAAAGAATTCACACAATAATGAATAAAGTAGTTTTAAATAGCGAAAAGAAGATTCAATATGATTTACGGACCATGAGCTGCATTTGGCAGGGCAGCACGACGAGCCATCAGCACCAAGTATACCTCCAAGAGATTTACATGATTGACTAGATCCATCTCCGTAAAAGGTTCCTTTAACAAGTGGTGCAATACAAGCGAGAAAAATGAATATCTTCATTTTTCGAAACAAGCGAAGCAAAAAGTAATGATCGATAGTTATTGACGATTTTCAAGTGAATTAATTATCTGAACGTCTTTTACTTGGTAGAGATTCTCGTAACTAACATGTTTTCTTCAAGTAAATATACCGAACTTGAACTCAAAAAGTCTTATCTATTACCTCGGCAATTTGAATTAGTACAGATAGAACTTTACGTGAAGATGTAAATTTATTTGCTCAAATTCTAGCGTGTAAAAAAGTCGATTCATCAGCTGGCACACCGTTTACTCTTCATGTGGAGAAAATAAAAGAATGTCGCACGCGAATAAAAAGTGCTACAAAATTAAATTAGTCAATACCACCGGAAACAACTTTTTCTAGCTCATTTGAAAGGACAATTTTTCGGCATAATGTATAGACTTGCCGACAATTTTTCGGCATCATGTAAAATCTTGCCAACAATTCTCGGCATAATGTAAAGATTTACCGACAATATATACGCTCTTAGTACCCTAGAAGTTATTCCATTCTTGTGTTTGACGACTAATAAATGTATGGCACTATCATAAGTGCCTATAATTTGTCCACAACTGCTTCAATCGACCTCTCCACCAAGCTTAAATGTAGCTAGCTCACTTTTGTTCACCAAAGAATAGATTCTTCAATTTTTGGTGCATTCATTTTGTTAGACTTCTTAGTGATCGAACATTTTTTGTTTGTGAAGATTTTATTTCCGCCTATAAATACTATATCAACTTCCTCATACAAAGCAAGCTAACTATTTTTTGGTCAACAATAAAATTGATAAATGCTTTTGATTGGCTGGATAATGACATTGCCAAACAAACAGCTCCTTATATAACTTTTCTCATGACTTTTTTATTGCTTTTTTCAGTGAGGCAATGCTACATTTTTCGACTTTGTAATATATATCAAATGCTAGTAGTCTCTGAGATAATCTGCAAGAGTTTCTGCTGCAATCACAAAAAAACAAAATAATTGTCTGACAGAATGTTTTTGTTGAATAATTATCAAAAATTTTTTTATACGACTATAATCATTGCAGCTTCCAGGAAAGTGTGTCAATGAATATTATTAACTGCTACTCTACAAAACTATCATTAATTTCATAATGTAAATTTATCATTATCATATTTTGAACATTCATGCCATCATGAGCTGAAACATAGGCAATAATGCAAAATCATTCATTTCATTGGTAATTATTGTTATCATTGGAAGAAATGTGCTTTTTTGTTACATATTCTGGATTTGATGATAATTGATAGCACTTTTTCACCTTTTGATTTTCATTAATATCATACCATTTCTCAAAGAATGATATCAATTGAAGTCACCGTGTCAATATTATATGCTTGTTGAAGGTCATTGGAGTGGTAACAGGAGCTTTTTTATTGGTAAAATCTTTTGATGGTCTTAGAATATGAGAAAACTGAAGGATACCATTAAAATTCTAAGTAACTACTGTACTTCCTTTATTTTGTGCTCTTGAAATTCAGCATATATATCGGCAAAAAATCAATTACTACAAAGAGACAGCAATGAAATTTCTTAGTAGATTGAAGTTACATTGAAACCTTCATAAAACAGCTCGATTATTTTGCAGATGAAGCAGGCTGGCCATCATTGAAGTTTATAACTGTAATTGGTTTGGAGCTAAAATAGAGTTTCTTCAGTTAGAAAACTAAGTTAAATCAACACATAATTTTTACTAATTCATTCTTTTTTACAAAATGTTTCAGAAAAAGGTATTTTGCTATTTTTTAGCCTACATACTAGCATTGAAATGGTCACCTGCTTAGCATATGAAATATAGTTAAAAGGACTATTAACATTGCTGTGGACTCGGCGGCACGTTGATATAAAAATACATATCTATTAAATAATACGAGAAGATAATGGCCCTAGTATTTAAATCACATGGCTTTGAAATTTAATAAGGAAAGAAACTAAAAAAATGGTAAGAACAAAGAAAGATACGTTGACCTTAATTATTACAGTTATATACATCGTTTTGATCGTCTGACGAATTATTTAACTGCTAACATTTTTACATCGATACTAGAGCTTCATACTGTAAATATTGTAATAAAGAACTTATCACAGTATTTAGGTATATATATTTCTCGTATCATATGAAACGGTTAAATATTTCAAGTTCGAAGCTAAGCGAGAGAGATGGTTACGATAGATCGAGCGTATACCTCTGAAGCAACTACTCTTGAGTAGGAATGATTCGACAGTGCTAGATTAGGTGCTTATCTACTTTCTCGACGTCTTCAACCTTTTCTTTGTAGCCAGCAACAAAAACCACGGAAGATCGTACAGAAAAATATTACTGCTGCGCCAAAAATTATAAAAATTTTAAATACAGAAAGCCCTTCATGGAAGTTAACTTCAGTAAAATCTTCAAGACAACTGTTTACATCATTGCAACAATAGCTATTTAGACAAGGCCGGCACGGGAACTTAGAGTTACCTGAAATCGTTTAAGTACCGCGGTCATCGTGATAATAACTTACACTTCCCGGTAAGTTTGAAGTTGTACAGATACCAATTCTATCTCTGGGTGAAACAATGCATATTCCAGCCCATGGGCAACATCTTCGAATAAAGATTATATTAAAATCAGTAAACACACGTGAAAATTGGTACAAATATAATTTATTCGTACTTTAATGCAGACTTCTCTAAAATGGTACAATCGTAGCCTTCGGGAATGCACTGAAGTGTATCAGCGTCAAATTGACTCATAGTGTTCATTCCAAAAGCTTAAGTTTCCCAGTTGAGATTGATTTGATATTTGTGCGAAGGATGAAATGTTATACAATACAACAGACAGCATCGATCTTCACTGTAAATTATGTAAACTGTCATGACATTTCATACATTCGCTAGACTTTACTCTTTGAAACTTGATGTTCCAAAATGACAATCTTTCGTCAGAATAAATTGAGGTTCTTCTAGGGGTAGTCGATGACTGCACTTGCACTTTAGAAAAAAGTACATGTACGAGTAAACTATACGATTACTTGTAAACTCAGTCGACTTGTAAATGTATAGGCCTCTGAATTGATGTAAGTCACCTAGTTGATCATTGGTCAACTTTTACTATAATCCAAATCTGCTAATTGTTAGTCATATCATGCTCATGCCTAACTTTGGGTGGATGCATGACCTCTTTGCAGTGGCAGAGTTGTCCAGAAAGTTAGATAAATGGTTAACCATTAATCTTTATTTGAATTATGTAAACTATTCTGTTGACCACTTTTTTGTGTAGTAACCAGGAAATCAAGCAACATTTAATTTTTTGAAAGTCTTGTATGGAATCAACATCTAATAACTAAGAACAGAATCAAAATGCTTCACTTTTAAGATTTTCGAACAGGCCTTGCGCTTAAACTTAATGGTGTTGAGACTTGCAAATCACTTTTGAGTTAAATCAATATCTGTAACTTTTAAATTATTCAAAGTCATCTTAATGATGTTGGGATTGCTGCATCCAAAAATGACTATAATCGGTTTAGTAAGATTATTTAAAAAGTGGCAAGTCATCATTGAATTTCAACAAAAGTTATGGCAAGGCATTATTTAACTTGAACTCTAAAACATATTGATTAGAAGACTCATTTCTGATCATACAAGTAGCCTTAGTGGTCTTGTAATTCAGTCTTATAAATACACTTAATACTATAGTTACTGTCCTATCTTGTCTTTATTTCGTCTTGTCTATAGTTATATCTTGAAACCAAATCTGTTGAGTTATTTGCTATGACTAACAGTCAATCAGAAGAAGACTGCTTTGATGCACTAGTTATTCACCATGAATCTTTATGAATCTTATTATCATTTAGAGGAATTGAATAAGATGCACTTATTTTTTTGAAGCAACAGGAAGAAATTAAATTACTACATAGAGGAGTGCAAAATCAAAAAGAAATTTAATTACTGTATAGAAGAGTTCAAAATCAAGAATATTTATTAATTAGCAATGCTCAAACTAGAATGAAAGAAGCAAAAATTTTGTCTTCAAAGTATTTTGATAGTTCCCAGAAGAAATCTCAGATTTTCCTGCTACAGCTGGATAATACATTTTGAGTGCAGCATAGTCGTTTCATTAACAATGAATTAAAAGTGTTATATGCTATTTCTTACTTGCATGGTGCACTTTTTGATTGGTAGCACCTTGCATGGAGTCAAATAATTTACTGCTTCAGTCTTTTCAGGATTTTAAAATGCATTTCCTATTAGTTTTTGGGAATATTGACAGAAGCCATTGAGCAGAGAAGGAAATTTTGAGTTTTAAACAAGGTAATTGGTCAGCAGCTGTACTAGTCTTAGAGCTTCAGAGATTTGCTTTGGAACTTGATTGGTCTGGTGCTCTGGTGTGCACTTTATTCTATCAAGCATAGAGAGATGAAGTAAAGAACAAGCTTTGTAAATATGATAGGCCAACCTCCATTGAGGATAAATATTTAATGGTCATTCATACTGACAGTTGCATTTCTGAGCATTGTGCTGAGAAAAAATAGATTGGCACTTACAAATTCCAGAATAGTAAATCTTTACAAACAAAAAAACAGGATATTGCAATACTGGATTCTACTACCAATGTTTACAGTAACTATTGGAGAGGTTCTGTTTCTTAGGAAGAGCAGCAGTACTGTGTTGATGAAAATTTATGCCTGCATTATGAAGCATCAAAACATTTGACTAATCCTTGTGCTAAGCATTCCAATCCATCTAAATCTGGAGTGTTAGGTGCTAATCAAACTACCTTGAAGTATTGTGTTTGTAGCTATTTTGCTAGTTATGAAAATTGATCATTCATTCCATTCAATTCTTTATTGATGGAGATGAGTATTCAGACATCTGCATTATTGGATTCAAATTTCACTGTAGTTTAACTTTTGAATCATTGGTACATTCAAATAAATCAACTTAAACACTTAGAAAATCAGTTAATTTTGAAGTCATAGATAGATCACCTCTTCCTACTGGAAATCCTACAGAAATGGCAATATGCAATTTACGGGTTGATAATGTAGAGTTCAAACACAAATTTTTTATCATGACAAAATAACACACAACCATTGTCTTATGAATTGACTGTTGCAAAAGTTCATTTTGAAAATCAATTAGGAAACATTAACTGTAAACCTTAATCAGTTCTCAAAAAGATTTAAAAATAATATCAAGGAGTGCAGAAACTTAAATCCTACGCCCATCTGCACGGAACCATTTATGGGTTCCAAGTACTCTATGGAACTTCCTCAGATAATTTGCCACATAAGTTGCTAGCAAACTGCAATTAAAAATGAATGTGAATTGTAGAAAATGAAAATTGATTGTATTTCCAAAAATGCTTTTTTTTCCTTCAGCTGATGATCTTTCTGAAGATAATCCGGAGTTAGTTGATGATTGTAATACAATGGAAATTGAATAAAATTTAAATGGTTTTACCTCCTGAGCATCATCAATCCTCAACAGTTTTTACTTAAAATAATTCAAAACTGTTACCAGAGTATTGTAAATACAATACTACTGTTTGCATTTTAGAAAAAAAGAATATTCCCTAGGGACCAATTTATCTCCTTTCTGATTCAAAGCAAGAAAGTTGAAAGAAATATATGTTAGGATTCTTGGGTGAATGTATAGCTAAGTATGATAATATTCGGAAGCATCGGGATTTGAACCCGAGACCTAGGTGCTACAAATCGATTTTCGTACCGTTGAACCGTCAACTCCCAAGAGGTAGGGGGCTTTAGGGGTCGTAGTATCTGGGGACAGGACAGATATCCTGACAATATATAGATGAGAATTTAGAGAAAGGTTTTATCTGTCCGTCATCACCTCTAAGTGGTGCACCATTATTTTTTGTCATGAAGCAATGCCTTTGGGATTGACCAATGCACTGACTGTTTTTCAACATTTGATGAATGAAGTCCTTTGTGAATTTCTTGGTGTATTCTGTGGTTTATTTAAACAATATTTTAATCTATTTTGATAATGTCAGATCATATTGAACATGTGTTTAAAATTGTTTGGTGCTTGAAACAAAACTTTTTGTATTCTAAACTCAAAAAATTTATATTTGATGTCATATCTATTGACTTTCTTGGATTTATAATATAAGACTCAGGTATTAGTGTGAATCAAGAGCAAGTTGTGAATATAATGCAGTGCCCCCTTTCAATGAATGTAAAATCTCTGCAGTCTTTCTTGGCTTTGTAAACTTCTATTGGCAAATTATCTCAAATTCTACAAAAACTGTGATGCCTTTATTTAACCTGTTGAAGACAGCTTATAGGTATGAGTGGTTGTTAGGAACTAATTAGTTTACAACAATTAGTTCTTAAGGGAATTACTCTTTTAAGAGTTATTCCATTTTAGCTGCATCATTTTGTGACTCTCCAGATGGATTGGCATCGAGACTTTGTTTGTTGTGTTGCTGAGTGTATTTCTTATTCACTCTCAGCAGTACAAATTATGATTGTATAGTTATCATGCTTGTATAGCCTTTGTGTTCTTCTTGTCTGGTACATTTATAACACCATTTTGAATCCCATTCTTGATCATTCCTGACCATTCCTAATACATGGTTTTTAATATCAATGGGCCTGATTACAAATCTTCCACCTGTTGAAGGTATGGATTCAATTCTAGTTATAATTGATAAGTTTACAAAAATAGCAAATTTCATTCCATGTTAAAAAACCGTGTCTTCTCCAAACTTAACATACTTGTTCTCTTACCATATTGTTCATCTGCATAATTTTCCAAATAATATTGTTTCAGATTGTGGTTCTACATTTGTATCACAGTTCTGGAGTTTGTTATTAAAGAACTATGGAATATCACAGTGAAGTTCAAGTGCATATTATATGAAATCTGATGAATAAACTGAACGTGTTAAGAAGAGCTTAAAACTATACCTACATATATACTCTGACTATAAGCAAACCAATTGGGTGAAAAATTTATCACTTTCAGAATAGTACTACAACTCACAGTTCCATTCAGCAATAAAGATGTTCCCATTTCAAGCATCATATGGTTATGGACCCTTCTAGAATGGTCAATTAAACTGATCCCAAAAATCTCTACCATCATTAGAATATTTATCAAGTTGAATAATATTGATGTGATCTGTGAAAAACTGAAGCTGGCTCAAGAATTGTCAAAGGAGTTGGTCAATTGAAAATGGCATTTTAAATCATTTGGGGTGGTGATGAAGTGTTTGTAAACTGACAAAACACAAAGACCATTTGTTCCTGTTTGAGGTTAGACTGAAAAATTACTGGGCCATTTCAAGTTGAGAAAAAGATTAATTGATTTACTTATTGCTTAAAACTTTTAAAGAGTATGCAGAGAATCCACAAGGTATTTTATATATCCCTGTTGTCCCCATGCAAACATTCATACCTGGAGAAGAATTTGCCAATAACCCCACCTATTATTGTCAATAGATCTGGAGATCTGTTTGAAGTTGAAGACATATTGGACATTAAGAAGAAACATGGTAAATACCAGTTTTCAGTTTTATGAAAGGGTTATTCAGTAGAAGAGAATAGTTGGGAGCCAGAAGAAAATTTGTACAACTGCAAGGAGTTTGTCAAAGATTATAAGAATCGTTTTAAATCCAAGATGGAGTCTGCAGCAAGAGTGTATGAATGCAAGGATTACCGCATTCAATAAAGACTGAAATCGGTTTCATAGAGTTATTTTAAAAATGGTAAGTCATTGCTGAACTTCAACAATAACTTATGGTGAGTCATCATTTAACTTGAAGTATAAAATATATTGACTAAAAGATTCATTTCTGATTGTGCAAGTAGCTTGAGTAGTCTTGTAATTCAGTCTTGTAAATATACTATACATTATAGTTTCTGTCTTGTCTTGTCTTTGTTTTGTCTACAACTATATCTTGAAGTTGAATCTGTTGAGTAATTTGCTGAAACTAACATATTTTCTCTTCTTCAACTTTACAGCTATTCTTTATTTTTCACTTATCTTCTGTAGCCATTTATGTTAAGTTTTGTTGCTCTGTCTTTTAGATTTACAATGAAAGATAATAGAAAATAGTAGTTTTCTCTCGAATGGTATTGGCAACTATCCTCTATTGTCACATCAACTATTATGATTACTTTGCACAGCTGATGCACTTTGAGTAGCTGATGTACATTGAGTGAATCTGAAACTTGTGTTAAAACCACTGCAGCTGAAATTAACTAGATTTGGTTATGCTGGAAATATTGTAGATTTGAGATTTAATCGGAATTTACTTCTGACCATGCAAGTTGTAGCTTGTAGGTTGCAGCTTGTAGTACCAAGTGTTATATTTATATCTGTATGCTTTGTATTTGTCCTTTGTGTTTTCCTTGAGTTTCCGTGTCCTACTATTTTATATAACTTGCTACTACAAGTTATAGCATAACTTCAGAAACAATAATGAGCTCAAAAAAGTTAAACTACTAAGCTTTGTGCAGTTGATATCTGTCAGGATATTTGCTGGTCCTGCTATCTCTTTAAATTGCTATGGCATAACTGCTCTACTATGTTCATCAATGTTTGTCTATGTTCACCTATATTTTGCCCACACTTTCTTTCACCTTTTGCCTCTTTTATCCTAATTGCGCCTTTAATGCCAAACCCTTTATGTCTACACCTTTGTCACAATCCTTTATGGACTTATTTGTTCTATACCTCTACAATTTGCCACGTGTCATATTTCTTATGGTTCTGTGGAAACTACTTCACTCATTTTCCACCTACGCATGTTCTGTGTCATAATACCTCTTCAACGTACTGGATATTTTTCTATTCCGCTCTATCTTCTGTCATAATACTTTAATCTCCGCCTTCAATTATTTGGATATTATTCCAGGATAGTCACCAATCTTGTAATACCACTTTCTGCGGCTTCAATATCAATTACTCCGCTTTACTCCGCTTTATTTCCGCCGAAGATAATTTCTCAGAACTAAAATTATTCTGGAATTGTCACAAGCTTACCTATGGAAATTAATATGCTTATTTATGGAGTAAAAGATGCAGCAAGATTCACCGGAGAGACAGTTTCAAGGGCACTTCAAGAGGGTATACCGCAGGAGCTAGCGGGGACATGTTTATTTGTTCAGTCTTGTGTTTATGTTCATTCTTCTAAGTTTAATAAAACTTTTATATTTTTATTGAATCTTTTCTTCGCTTTTTGCTGTTTGCCTGCCCTCTGCCGTACATCGGACTTTGCCCACTTTAGGTACCTCTTAATATATTATATTATTGTATTGTCTCCTTCATCCTTCCAACAATATCACTACTTACCTATCCCATAAAGTTCTTGTTGGATTGCCTTTATGACTGAATGCTTGCAAAATGCTGCATAGAAGAAGATAAAGAACTAGCATAAAATTTATTTTACTTTTGGGAAGATTCCTAACATTTATTATTTGATGTAAGACATGGATTTGATTGCAATTTTTTTCAGCCGGAAAACTTGTCACCTCTTAGCTCCTAGGGTGACAGGTCGAATTGAAGAATCCATCACAGTGTTTCATGCTGGCTGACTCTTATCACTCACTACTCCAACATATTCAAATTTTGTCAACCCAAAAGAGTCTCAGATCGGTTGCAGATTTTAACCCCTGTCCCGTGGGAGTTTTCTAAGCATATTCACTTAAACCTAGGGCTAAACCCTTATAAAGGGGTAGGGGAGAGACAACTGACCTTAACTCCAATATGAAATGGGCTAAATATGAGATTTTAAATTATGCATTTTAACAAGCATATTTATAAATGCATTTGTACACGATTTATTTCAATAACTAGTGGACTTCTAAGCTTAAAGGTATAGCTTGATGATGCTACTAAAACTGTTCTGAAGTTCTGTTAGTTTGACCATTAGCCTCAATGCAACCACCATCTTGTTAAGGCCTGAAGAAATATAAAAAGCAATTTTAAACCTTATCAAACCAATGATAAAATAGACAAAATGGAAGAAAACATCAAAAATAAAGTGCAGTTTTAGTTCTAATGTTAGCCTGTTTTATATTTATAATGTCTAGATTAAATTGATATATATGGAACGAACAATATTTACGAATAAATTACAAGTATCAGACCTATATATGTCATATTATACAGTAATGATTACATATACATTATAAAGGACAAATTAATGTTCATCCTTTTAAACTGACCTCTGAGGGTGAAAGGTAATATAGCATCCTGGAATTATCGGAGGATCACCTATGATATCACAGAAATATTTTGAAAATTCATTTTCTATTACTAGGTAATCTAGAAATATAGAAATGGGTAGGAAGCTTAAGGCTTCTAAATCCTCCTTAGTCGCTGTATGATGTAACCAGTTATGGAAAGATCAAGTAAGTTGCATTGTACAAAATACAATTACATGAATAATATGTTCAGGCAATGTATTTTTTAATCGAAAAACTAACTTTTTATTATAAAGAGCAATGTCGCATTTTTGTGCAACAAGCCAGTAATCATGAATACAAATAGTTACACTCGTTTACCAGTGAATTGATTATCACGGAGATTAAGATACGTTAGATTCTTCAATTCCCCAAGTTCTACTGGAATCGTACCTGCATTGTAAGAAAAGTTACAAAAATATCATGGACAAAAACAAAGATGCAACCTACTGATTTATTTTAAGTTATGTAGTTTTCCAACAAATCATAAAAATTGTATAATGGCTTTAAAGATATAAATTAGATATAGCAATTAAGAACAAAAAAAATTAGTATGCAAAAGTGAGATAAGTGCTTCTTGGGTGGAAAATTATTATAAAACTCTTATTAGACCAATTTTACATTATATAAATATATTTCTGTTTCAACTTTTGAATCTCTAAATGAGCTGATAAATATTTTTCTATTGGTGCCTCCAGTCATCCTGATCTTAATCAATGCTACTAGTATTGACCAATAAGAACAACTAATATTGTAAAATAAGACAGCATTTTATGCAAAAAAATTCAAATAAATTAGTATCATAAAACTGTTGCTAGTGAAAAAATGATGAAATCTGGAGCAGATACGCAGTAAAATATTAATATTACCTTTTAATTTATTAGAGCTTAAGTCCAAGTAAGTAAGATATGAAGGCCTCCCAAGGGCTTGCGGTATCGTGCCTAAAAAATTAAGCAAGCTAGGATAAATGGAAAAAAGGGCAAAAGTACTTGTGTTTACAAACGCCATAAATATAAACAATGCAATAAGTTGGTTAAAACTATAAATTTATAAAGGTATACATAATTTGCTTACAAAGAACTTAAAACTTGGATGAAGAAACAAATACAATATATTAAATAAATATATTTTGGTATTATATATTATAAGTATCAAATCGATGGTGTTCACTTTTCATAAGTTCAATCTACAAACATTAATTTTAACAAGATCGATGAAAACTAACAAGATTATGTATGCTTATTATTGACTGCATATTATTATAGAGGTAGTGAAGACACTAAGATTCATAATAGTAAAATAAAAAGTTTTGCACCATAATATTTTTCAAATGTAATATTAATCAAATCAATACCATTCAGTGCACCAAATGTTTTAATCAGAAATTTTAATTTAAGAGGTCAGAAATGGACAATATTATCAACTGAATAATTCAGATATTTTTTTATATTGTTCAAGTTCTGGCTAAAAAATATTTAAACTAAAAGGCTGCAAATTGTAGCACTTTCCTGGATGCAGAATATTCATGTAAGGAGTGAATTTTTCATATTTTTCAATTAAACCAATATATTCAAAACATTTATAAAAAATGCAGTCAGAGAACTAATATTTTATCATTTATTGATTGATCTTTCAGTAAATTGAAGCAAAAATACATTAAAACTCTTCAGAAAATAGTGTATTTCCTAGCTTTATACAAATGGCGAAAAGGCTTATGAATAACATAAAGTAATCTATACATTTTAAATGTTTTGAAGAAACATTACACTACTTAATTTAGCACTTTTAGGTTACATGTATACATAAACATTAAAATCAATGTACCTATCAAACTATTGCTTGATAAATTAATATAAGTAATCCTGCCATCAGCCTCCCTGAACTCAGAAGTACAGCTATTGAGTTGCCAACTTAATCTGTCTTTATTTTTTGTCCAAAGTGCTCCGCCCGTACTTTCATACAGTTTTTCCAATACATTCATGTCACTGATTTGTCCCTCTCTCTATCAAAAAAATTGTTACAAAATAATATGCAAATGATTGATTATAAAGAAATCACCATTTAAACTCAATATGATGCATTTTCACATATAAGGAATAAAAAATAAATGCCACATAGTTAACATTTAGTGGAAGCAAAAAGCAGAAAGAAATTTATTGCAGAAATGTAAAAAAATTATACTTGAAAAAGAATGAAAGAGGTAAAAGAAACTTGATCGATATTGAAATACAAAAAAATGTTCATGATAATCTTTACAACAAGAATGTTAGGTATTCATAAAAAAAGTCAAAAACATTCTCATATATTCTAAGCCAGATGTTAATTTTTGAAATAAATTGATACTGTATGTTCATATGCGTACACATAGATAAGTTAATGTTAATTATATCATATGAACAATAAAAGCATATTTTTGATATAGTTATCGATTTCAGTGAGTTGAAACTATAAAAAAAAATCCAAAAATGATCACATAACAAAGTTAAGTTCAGATTTATTGTATGAACACTACAAAAAACTAAATAACAAATCAGATAATTCTTAGACGTTGACTTAGAATTGGTCAAGTTACCATATATATATGTATCATTCACCTAGAGGAGAGAGGTAATTCAAGCACATATCTCTTGCTTAGCAGAGAAGAATTCTAATAGAAAAGTTAAGGATGATTTACTACATTGGCCTAAAATATTCGATCTTTACTACAGTAAAATCACAAACATGTAGGAAGGGAAGTATTTAGTGAAAAATTACCTATAACATTTGCTGATATTTAAGTAATAATAAAGAATACTACAGTATATGTTGTGGAAAATAATATCAAATCCACAAGATAAATTAGTATCCAATTGATAATTGGGTATATTGCAGTAAGATGATTATTTTATTGTACTTTTTCCCTACTCTAGGAAATAATATTGACACGTACCTTACTGTTCTCTAGCCAAAACTTTTCAAACTCCTTCTGTACACGTTGAAACTCTTGCTCAAGCTGAAAAATATAAAATAAAAATGCATTGAAAGGTAGCTAAAAAATTTAAAAAATAAATAGTTCGAATTTCAACAATTCTCGGTTAAATTCATCATTACAAAATACTACTTGGGTGGAAATGGAATCTGTTGAAAATGCATGCATGCATACATATAATAAAGATTTGATTTATGCTTAATATATTTTTGTTGCATTCAGTGCTAAAAATGGCTGAAACATTCTAAGAAGATGAATATTTTCATTCATCGATATTCTATGCCATATTAACAACTACAAATTTTTGTCAACAAATACAAAAAGCATTATTAAACACGTATTTTTCTTTTCATATTGGTATACATCTAAATAAGGTAAAGAATGTTAATAAACTACAACAAAATTATGCTTTAGAAACTAAATTAAATGTAAGCATACATTGACATAATGAATCAGCACTAAGCTATAATAAGGCACATTAACCATCTACCGATGAAACACCGAGGAAATATATGCAAAGCAATGCATAAAATATTGTCACTTAATTACATAAAGAAAACTGGAGGTACATCTGATTAGCAATGGAAGAAGTAGAACAGTAGAAGCTGTAGCAAAGTTAACTTTCAAAATTTGTACATATGAAATGCAGCTAAAGTAAAGTTAGGGTACACAAAATTGTCACCTTTTCTTTTTCCAGTTTCAGCTTTTCACGCTCAGTTTCCAGGAGTTTATTTTTACAATCATGCTGAGAAAAGGGAACTAATAAGTTCTAAGGCAAAAATATAGAAATCAAAATAATTGTTAACTCCATTCATTGAATATCAACCATATCAATTTCTCAATACAGTTATTCCATTCATTGAAGAGGTAGAAATGAACACATATACGTATAGAATCTTTGTAAAATGCATAGAAAGATAAGAGAGACAAGTGTAATATAAGGGCATCAAACTCAATTTATGTCAGTGAAAAATTGGGTTCTAAGAGTCATTCAGTTGGTCTGTTGGTTGGTTAATTCTTTGGAATTTATCATAAGATCAAATTTTATGACTTAAAAAATAAAGCAAATTTCTGACCAAAAAAGAATGTTTCCTGGTCAAAATACATCAACACGAAAGACACAATTTACATTACAATTATTCCTATCGGCTAACGTATGATGAGTCATCTTTGAGATGAAAGTAAAAGTGTGTACTCAGCAGTCCAACATATCATTCTACATACTCCTTTTGCACAAATATCAATCCATAAGAAGTGGGTTCCAGCAATAAATATATCTTATCTCAGAATAATAAATAATATACTGCTAATGCTACAAATAGCATATGATTTTTAAGTTATTTAATAAAGAAATCATGTATACATATAATAATCTGAAACCAGATATATTTGAATTAACATATTTACTTCAGTTTTACTACCAATGAATAATCAACTAGCACTACAAAATATTGATTATTTTATGTGTGGATAATTATAAATATGTATCCACAATTCATTTACTCGTTCCTCATTTATAAAGAAAAAAATGTCACCATATTTTATGAATGAATTGAAAAAAATTGTTTATATAGGGCATTTTTGAAGTAATAACAGGTTTCCTGCACATGCTATAGAATACAGTTCTATTCAATTATTTGCAAAATAACTTTGTAGGAAAAAAAATTTTGCCAACCGTTCTTGGGGACTCATTTGTAACTGGTGCACCCTGGAATAAAAAACGTGTCTTATGTAAGCATAATGCAGGACAAAATGTACCATACTATTAAAATTTGGTACTTTCAATATGAATTTATGCATTGTTCATAAATTTCACTATGTACATGCATTCAAAATCTAAAAATACTGAGTGTCTGTTTTATGTTAGCAGCATTGAAGAGTTTGAATGACCATTTGAAGAAATCAGCGAAAATTCATTGAATCTACTGCATTTTATATGCACAACATGTTGATCATCAAATATTTACATAATGCATTGAAAACTGACCATTTTTCTATCAGGTAACATACCCAACAAATGCATAAATGCATCCATACATGCAACTCATTAAAAAAAATCAGTACAGAAACAAATACCAATCCATTTTTAGTATATTTATGATTCATGAAGATCAGTAGAAAAAAAGTAACATGAAGGCATATATGCATGTGCATGATCTAGTTGCAAGAGTCTAAAAGTACAGCAAATGCATTGTGTACTTCCATTAAACAAGGTACTGCCTAGCTTGGAATTTACAGATCTTTCAATCAGCAAGTACTATTGATAAATTTATGCATGGTAATATAGATTTTAAATAAATATGTCACCTGTATCAAAGAGTTGTGCAAAAAATTTTGCTATTTTACATAGATATTTGAACTAGTAGTCTTAGGCTTATTATTATAAAAAAGGCTTTTTCAAACATAATGAATCTTGAGCATAACATTAGGATCTTATTTTAAAATAGTACAGCTCAGATGCTGATGTATACTTGAAAGAATAAATTTAAGATTCAATATATAAATGCAAGTTTAAGTGAATATGTTCCCTTGATCATTCTAAGACTGTAACTTGTGTACAAGCTAAATCAAGTAAAATAAGAACAACTGATTCAAATACGGATATTTGGGTACTCAAGCTATTCAAAATATTCTGTTATCCGATCAAATATATCAAAAAATAAAAATTTCTTGAATGATTTTTGAAATTACCTCTTCTTGATGTTGAATTTTTACTCTTAGTTCTTTATTTTCTCGTTGAAGTTACTGTTAAAAAAATTGATAGATTTACTGCATCAAAGTTTTCAAAAAGTTAGCGAAAGCAAAGGAAACCTCATTTAAATGATATGAATGTTGAAGCTTTTGTATAGAAATAAGCATTTGCACTGATGTCATTCGTTTCTCATCAATAAAAATTTACTCTCATGTTATGACAGAAATATATTGCTCAATTTAGTCTTAATAAATAGACAATGCGCAAAATTTGGATTTCTCATACTGCATGATTGAATTTAGGTTCAATTTATGAAATACAGTAATATTCAATGAATATTATCATTTCATTTAAAGATTTCTTAAAGACTACATGGAAAACATGCATTTTTAAAATAAAAGATTAGGGAGTAGCAGTGCTTAATGGCACCACCACTGACTCTGGTATCAGCAGAGCTACCAATCGAAAAAATAAATAATAAAGGTTAAATGTGTAATAAAATTTATTTAAAGAGGTCATATTTTAGGTGCAAGTAAACAAATATCATTTCAATTTTAAAAATAGAGGCCAAGTTTGAAAATAGTATTTAATTTCATTTTTAATTACCTGATTTGTTTCTCGGAGTATGGATAATTCAGTGTTGTAAGCATCTTCTGCCTGACAAAAAATAGTCGGAATGCTTAACAACTTATGCAGTTTAAAGTTTTAGAAATTGTTGGCGGTAATATTACGCACTGATTGAATCTTCAGGGCAATATATACTTAAGCAGATTTTAAAAGCAGGATGCCAATTATAAATCAGATGAAAAATGAATTGGAGTAAGTTTAAAAAATGAACTACTGCACTAATCGTAAAATAATTTTAATAACCATCATTTTGTTGCCTAAGGAAACAATATAATTGCTATTTCACTATCAAATGCTACTATATTTATTGCAAAAGATTCAATGTAAGGGTTACATTGAAGATAAAAGTTGTCAATTTGAATTTATTCCAGTAGAGTGAGGTAAAAATTCAAAATAAAACTAATTTTAAGTATTAATTGAGATGTGCATATATGCTTTTAATTAGATTTCATCCATTTGTTTAACAACAATCCACTATTCACAATGTCAGCAGAAGTTCAATTTGCTTATAATTTAGAAGTCAATGGTGGAAAAAACTATTACTCTCAAAAATGAAACTTAAAGCTATCCTAATATAATACATAACGCAATGGAAATGTATAATATACTTAAGATATATATGTTGAATTTTATACATATTATGGTTATATATTAGAATACCAGCCGACATCATCCGACCAAAGCATTTAATTTTAAATTTGATGAATGGCCCATGAAAATGAATTTTTTTGCATTCGATACCCAAACCGTAAAACTAATACTGATACAAAAAAATCTTATCAAATAAATTTAGGTCCAAATATTTACATTACCTGTAATAATGTGTATTGAAAAAAATCGGCAAAGTTTACTTGCATGACAGGCTGCTGTTCTGCTTCCGCTAGTTTAATTACTATTCTATTTGCAATAGATATTGCATTAATAATACTCTTTCCTGGTTCAAAAATATTCTGAACAAAGAAAACAGATAACAAAGTTAACGATGATAAAAAACATATCTTTGCTGTGTTCTAATCTACTTTAACTTTTAAGTTTGCATCATTCATTAAAATATTGGATACATTCAAATAATATATATTTTTTACATCTAAATGATTAAAAGAACACGCATTGTTAGGTACATTTTTCTAGCAAAAAAATATTTACTGATATTCATAAAAATTTCAACAGTGTTTAAGGTGCTGATATAATCTGAAGATTTGATCTAAAAATTAATATTACGAACAATCATGAAAATGACGATGATTTCATTGAAAACCATGTAAAAAAGTAATCTCAACATTGTAAGCAGTTGTCCTACAAGCTGCAATAGCTATCAAAAATAATTTTTTTGGTTGTCACTCGACATATACTAAATCCTGATCTGTAAGATGCAATGTGTGTATAATCCATGTTTCCCATGGTCACGAGCTATTAACCCGAGAGCACAAGCGTAGCACACAAGCACCCCTATTCTCGTTTCGTAGCGTAATATCAGTGGAGGAAATAATATACTGTCAGATGGTACTCCTATACAGAGCGGAATAGCGAACTCACGATTTGCGTCGAGAATAACGACAAACGAACGAGTTTTTTCCTCCGATACTTGTATTTCACAGATCTTATTAATAATGTCTGAGTCCACAGATAGACAGATAAGAAAAATTTAGTCGTCCAGTAATCTTGCTTTTTTAATAAATTCGCCTCCTGCAACATAGTGTTGATTTTTGTGTACAAGGCCATGACCTGCATAGTATATCAAGACCTCGCGGTGTTGAGATACTACAAGGCGACGTTTCAAGTGTGAAATTTTCTCTTTAATTTCGTCAATATCGAGATGAATTGCGGATAGAATTTCGTAATCTCAGGATTCCAGTCTACACGACATTGCTGATGCATCGTATAATGCGTTTTCAATATCGCCGAGATGGAAGTAGCTGGAGTTGGTGATTAAACGAGCGATACCACGATGGGAAGCCGCCATTTTGGTGTAAGATTTCTTATAGTTGAACATAAAAGAAAATCTTGCCAAATGATGCTGAATAAAATTTCTTGCTTTTTATGAATAAGATCTTTTTTAATCTGCCGAATTAGACCCGCAGTACCACAGCTACAAGAACTACATTGGACTTTTCGCTCCGCGATAATTTTATGAATCTTATAAAAGTATAAATGACAAAAGGTGGGATAGGGACGTTAACCCCATACCTAATAGTTACATATGTCAACCCCCACCTAGGTTCGCTATCCGACCCACATTTTAAAATATGTAATTTTTTTACTTAAAAAATATTCCATAAATTCAAATTGCAAAAAGAGCACATTGCTCAAAGTTAAAGCTGCACTTTAAAAAATATGCAGCTTTTAGCTAAAGC
>JAULBW010004804.1:0-19959 GCA_032358265.1 Vaucheria bursata | reverse complement strand
ATATCATAATTCATGAACTGTCGCTATTATCCGTATCCTCCATAAGTAATGGTGCATAGCGGTTCCTAACACAATATTCCTTCCATTTTACTTTCAGAACTGCAGCAGTAATGTAATATTAAAATTTATTACCAGGGCTGTACTAGAAACACAATTTATTTGTAAGCATCAATCTTTCCTTCATTTTATTGTACTGTTTCTAATGCAAAAAGTGTTCAAAGTGAGGCATAATACTTGGAAATAAGTTTGAAGTTGTGATGTATTACCAATACATAGACAAAATTTTTTTAAATGGACCAATTTTTGTATTTCAAAAGAGACAAAATAGCTTTTTGCTCCAGTATATTCTATACATCATTTAAATGTACTTTCATGTGGCAAAGTGACAAGTTACTTTTGTCTGAATGTAGAAATCAATTTTTAGAGCAGTTTTACTGTTTTTGAACTGTATTTAAGAATTTCCAAGCCAAATTCCGTTAAATAAAGTGTTAATGATGCTTTACATGGTACAGAATGATGTTGATATTTTTGAGATATATAACTGCTGACTTTAATTTAGGCAAAGAAGTTCAATTATGTGTCCCATTTTAGTTTAAAGTTTATTTTAAACTTATCAATTTGTTATTGTAAATTTCTTTACTATTAGTAATTGCTCAAAGAATGTTAAAAACATAAGTTCAACTTCAGGATCCAAAGATTTGAGTATCTGAGTTACACTTGCTAGTCATCTATTGGTATCAAATACAAAAAAAATTTCCTACGTCAACTGTAGCAATAGCTTTTCCAAAAGTGTTTTGGCGCAGAATAGAAACAAATACAAGCCAGTTATAAACCAGATTATTGCTACTTAGCAATAATTTACATCCTGACAGATGTCAGCAGGAACCTTTGTTTTAAATGAAATTTGCGCTATGATTTTAATTACTTAGGACTTGAGCAACCTTTTTTGTAAGCTTTTTAAAGCAGTCAAATGTCACTTAAATTATTGGCAAGTCATTTTTAATTTGGCAAGTCATTTTCTGTAGTTTAACATTAAAACTGTATCTATCAATTGGTAAACAGAAAAAATTAGTTCCTTTTTTTAGAGATTAACTTGAAAACTGGATCCAGTTGTGTCAAAATAATGAACTTTTCATTTGTTACCATTCTTATTACAACATAGTGTGTAGCACTATCCCTTTCAACATCCTTGCACCACCCTAGAAAGATGCTGGAAGATCTGCAATCTTTTCAAAAGAGAGATTTATGGTATGGGTACTATTATTCTTAATACTATCCATACTATTATTACAACAAAAGTGGTGTTAGATCAAAAGGCAAAGGGTCTGGTCATGACAGGAGAAACATAAAAGTTGACCAAGGTTCTCATGAAAAGAGAAATTTGTGAGGCCACTACAGTTACAAACATCTGTAGAGTTATGACTATTTTAGGCCACCATCAAAAAAGAAACCCAAGAGAAACATTGATGCTTTATCTTAGAAAAATTGAATAACTGTCAGGCACACACCAAGCAAAGACAAGAAATAGGATCAATGGTTAGGTAATGAGGAATGGTTTATCCAATGCGGAACAAAGAAAATGGAATAATACTAGGTAATCAAGCTAGAGGAGATTGAGTGAGAAAATATGTACTTTATTATAGACATTTTTGACACTGAGCATCATTTCTAGTACAAATCCTTAAAAATCATTAATATAAATGAACTACATATCAGTTATGTACGCAAAACTATAACTGGTCAGGTCCTGGCAATAACCAAAATATTTGCCAATCATGTCTTTAATTGAGCATGATCTTTTTATGATGAGTATAAGTTGATATGCTCAAGCATTGCTGCTGCAGTTGTACAAAATGTATTACATAATCAAAACAAGTTCCTGTATAAATCGATGCTTTACATTTTTTGATTTGCATGAATCTCTCCTATTTAGTTATTGATTTTGTTTGACCATACTAAATCTTTTTTTAATACATAAATCATTAGTTTATTGGCAATTCATTAATTGACAACATGATGTTGCAGAGTCAGTTATCTTTTAGTTCTAACCATTAATAAATCTTACTAAGGTATATGCATTATCATTTTTGTTATGCAGTTGAAGAATTGAACTCAGTAGTATTGAATAATGTCTAGTTTTTGATCCTGCTAAAGCTATATTTAAGTTACAAATTTGCTTGCAAGAGTTGAATTGTATTAGGTTCTAGACTAAAACTTCTGGATCAACTTAGAACAGCTCAAAGAGTCTTAAGTTTCCTTCAACTTCTATTTCCTACAATGCAAATACATTTTGACAAATATTCAATTTTTTCTCTGGAGCTATGACAATAATTGTAAAATGTATGAAGAATAATTTTTGTGATTATGAATAGTATTTGATATTGGTCACTCAGATGCTATATATTATCTATAGTAATATCTACATTTTTTTCTACTATTTTTTTGCATACTAGTTTTGATGCTACGTAACAGCTAGACATTTTAATTGCTCTACTATCGTATGATAGAGTCTACCGTTTTATGATATGAGAGGAAGAATATATGTTCCATTTAGTAAAGCTGCTTGACATTAGAATTACTGCTGTCACTAAAGCCAAAACCATGCAGCTAAAGTTGATATGATATCTTTGAGCTGAAACTAAATTTTGAAATACTTCTTAAATTGCTTCCATAGCTCTGATTAACCCTTAATAACTGAGGTGGAAAAACTTGTAGGTAAACAGGTCATAAAAAATTGTCCTATACAAAGTGAATTTGGCGTTTCATATACTTTTGGAAAACCTGCAAAGGTTCAATGCAATATTTTTCTCTCTTAGGTCTAACTTATAATCGGAAAAAATGTGTCAAAGAAAAAATAGTGCTGATGCTATATAGGTCATGAAATAAGTCTGAATGATGTAAATGTTGCTACTTTTTTGTAGATAAAAAGTAATTTTAATGATTGACTACTCGTAATCTAACCATAATGAGTAAAATTTGTAATCTTTTTTAGAACAAATTTTCAACCATTATCCATCAACATAGTGTAAGATGATGCCTGTCTATATTAGAAAAGCAAGAGCTCACTTTTGAATATTCTGCTATCAAAGCTCAGCAATATAATAATTTCAGTAATCATCATTCACTCATTAGAAGATCTTACTCTTCTTTAACTTTATTTACATCGCAGAAACTATTTAAGCGTACGACGTTTATTATTATTAACGCATAATTCAAATGGCATGTAATAGTACTCTAAAGCTCTCCAATCATGAAATTATATTCAAAGTTTCCATATCTGAAGAATGAGTTGCCAGGTGTACACATTGAAAGTTATTCTAGAATACTATTTTAGTTACTTTTTTCTGTTCAAACATCATTTCGATGGTTTATTATGTGATGCAGAAGCATTTTCATTGAAAAATTCCTAGCAAACTTTGACCGCAGACATCCCTTTCTATTGTATATTATAAATATGTATATATTGAACGCAGCAGTTGAATGTATGACGTTCAGCATTCAAAATTTCCAGGCTCTATTGAATGGTTGTCTGAATTGTAAATTTGAATTTCTTGAATGCTCATGTGAGTTCTTTAAATTTTCGAATTTTGCGAGTGCATCCACATTTCAATAATATCTTATATATAATTTATTAACTTTTATTCTTGAAAAGTCCTCAGTAATCAAAATAACCCTCAGCAAAATAAAACGATATAAGTAGTTGGAATGATTGATGTCACATGCTAAGGAGTAGGACATTTTCATGACCCAAAAGATTTGAAGGATAATTGACCACTCCGAAAAAAAATACTTTTATTTCCTGATTGGTAATTCTAGTTTTTTGTGTGCAATACATTTATATATCAATGTGAACATAATACAATAAGAGAAATTAAATCTAGTCAATGAAAAAATTGTATGAGATTTTGTGTGCAAGCAGTAGATTCTCTTGGACTCATGCATTTTCAGCTCAATATTTCACTCCTCTTCTTCTTCCTGCACAGTAAAGAAAAGCATTAAATAAATTTCAAAAACAAAATATACTTAAATTTGAATTATCTAAACTAGCCTAAGATAAAAAAAATGAAAATCTGGATCACCACATTTATTCGTTACATTTAAAATTCCATTTATCTGAAAATCTGAAGCTGAAATTCAACACAATTTGACTGGCAAATGTTTATTTCAGCAAAAAATGAAAATTTGTTGAATGAAAGTTTGTTTTATCAAAATTTTAGCATACCGTATAAAGCACTTTACATCGGTAAATTTAAACACAGATGCATAAATATGATATAGAACTACTCATTATCATAATTCGATTCATTTTTATCTGTTCGCACTGATTCAGACTTGTACTCATTGAAGATTTTACACCACAATAAATGCAATTCAATGTTAAAATTAGATTCAAACTGCCATTTTATAAATCGGCTTATTTTATAGTATCTAAACTTAGAATCATATACATTCAAAAATGTTTGCGTAGAATATGCGAATTTTATTAAACACAAACCACAACACGTAAAAGTATTTTATGCAAAAGTTCAGTTAGGCTTCCCAAAGTTGTAATTGTCACAGGCATGCTTATTTTTTTATTTTTTGTCCTTAATCTTAAAATAAAAAGCTTAAAAAAATCCATTTTAATAGAATGGATGAATTTCTTATAAAGCAATGTTTGAGATTTTGAACCACTTTCACAACATACCTTTGATTCAGCTTCTTCTCCACTCTCATCATCAGCAGATTTGAATTTACTCCAGTCTACATCCTTAAACTGTTTTCCTCTAATTAAAACATATACGTTGAGAAATATATATATGTACAAATAATACCACAATTTTAATCCTCAATAAGACAACAAGATGATATGTTTCATTTAAAAAATAATATCTTTTCCAAATACTTCATGCCTTTTTTACCTTTCACAAATTATTCTGAAATTCTAACTGAAAAGATAGTAATGCATATGTTTGACTTTTCATTGGCCATCAAATCCTTTATCATTTGTGGTGTAATTATCATCATTAAAATCTTTCTATGATTTGGCAAAATGCAGCACTCTATACATATAAGTAATATTTTCATTGGATTACATATTTCACGGAATATTAGAATCGAAACGGAATTAAAATTTAGGAAAAAATTAATTTCAGTGGACAATAGCAACTTTTATTCATGTATGCTTTACAGACAAGGGGAAATTCAGCTGATTCAGGCAGATTAGGTACATCAGATTAGTGCCATTTCCCACGAAATATTTACATCTATGAATTTTTTACTAAGCACATTTGATAAAATTGTGATCGCGCAGTGGACGGCAATATAAATATTCAGCACAAGAATGATGTTGAATGCAACTTTGCTAATGAATTTTGGTACCCGTAGAGTGACTTATGCATGCAAATTTGATGCAGAAAGCTCAACTGGCAATATCAATACATCGAATTGGACGAAAAATTAGCGTATTACATATCGACAATTATATTGCCTCCAGCTCCCAAAAAATATTAGTTTGGAGTACTTTTATTGAAATTGATGAATTTCAATTTTGTGGCTTAAGGTCTTATCTAACAGGTTCTAGAAGAATAATACGTGCTGTAGAGTAATATTATCTTAAATTAGGGCGTAGATTAATTTTTTGAGTTACTTTTTATGAAAATACGACCGCTAACAACAAAAGAAAATCAATGGGAGGCAGCTATTTTTTAAATTAATGTATAATGAATAACTTACTTATTATATCTATCCCATATTGAATCGATAAGATTCCCGAATACGAGCTCCATGACAATACATCCGCCAACGATGTACGTGACGTACGTAACATTTCTCTGGAATATATACCTACAAAAATAAAGGTTTTAAAGAGTAAAGATTTGAATAGGAGATAATTAAAATGCACATAGATACAAAATACTTCTTTTCTACGAAAAAATAAGTACACAGCAAATGACGAATGGTAGACGAAAGATCAGTTAGTATATTAAAACTTCATAAAACAAGATGAGAACACAGTCTACGAGAACTTTACCTGTAGGCATTGTGCAAAGTAGACATCTGCCTTGATGGGTGCAGTTTATTTTGGATTTGAGGAGCAATAGCAGATTTCCTGAAAGCCCCAATGCCACTGCGTCGTGACGCAGCCAAAACAAAACTCATTGCTAACTTGATATCTGTATGCTTAAGAAGTAAAACAATATATCTTCGATATTGTTAAGTTCTAGAGAATGAATAAAATGATAAAAAAATATCACTTCTGTTAGAAAGCAATAAAATGCTGCATGTCACATGATAAACTCGAAGCCTACTACATAGCAATGACGATTAACATAGATTACTTACCACTTGCGGTAAAATGTGTCGAAGTAGCTATATTTCGTAATCGACAACTATCGAAATTAGTTTTGAAATCACGAAAAATATCAGCTCTTGTTAAATCAAACATTTTCGATTCCTGAAAAATTAAAAAAAAATTTGTATCTAAGGTATATTTGAAATTTTTTTGGAAAAGCCATAATTAATTGGCCAATGAGGCTCTTGTATTTTGCATTGAAAAAATGGGAGAAATTACTTTTTTGAAATAGAGGTTATGATGTTGGGCTCACATATTATCTAATGCTCTGTCTCGGAAGATTTGTACTGCATGCCACATTTTAGGGTTGATCATTGGACTCATTCTAAATTAAATTTCTGTCCCAAACAAAATATTTTTAAATTCTTTTTTAAAGGTATCGAAATGACATATGAAGGAATTTTTTTTGTGATAATAAGTAGTAGAGAGTTGCCATTGAACTACTGCTATAGAAAAACAGCATATCTCATGTTCATTGCAGTCTGAGTTAGATCATAAGACAGTAAACTTGGTGGGAATTGCATCCACATAGAACAAGAGTGTTGGGAATTGAGCTGTAAAATTTTATTCTTAAAGTGTCCAAAATAATTACTGCATCTACAAAATTGCTCAGTGAGTCTTTCAGCAAGTTAAGTATTTTTTTAATGCTGCCAGCTTTATGTTCTGCCTGTGAAGGAAAGGTTCAATTGGTTCAATGTTTTATGTCGTGAGCATATTTACAAATTGATTTTGTTATTTTGACAAAGTTGAAACAGCTGAGGTCAAGTGAACGTTTATGTTATTTCAAAGGAATGCAACTCCAGCTATATTATTAATGTCAGTATGATCTGCTTGTAGTTAATTGATGTTACACCCAAATCAGGCATATTTTGCACTAGTATATGAAATGCATATATTTGCTAATTGGCGGGCATTATACTTCTGGCATTAAAAGTTTGACCGAATTTCATATCAGAAATATCTAAAATAACGATTGTCCTGCATTCACTTTGCTTTCATCACTTTGTTTTTGTTGATATTTATTGTTATTTTTGTTTTAACACCGATAATTTACTGAACATGTAATAGTACCATTCATTTATAATGACTATTATTAGTATTTATAAAATATTTTAAATTGAGTGCTCATCTTATTAATAGATAAATTCCATTGGAAAATCCTATGCAAGTACATTTCATTGCTTCTGTTAGAATATTTGAGAATTACATCCAAGTTATAGGTATGATTAGATTTACAAAAAAAACTCATGGTCTACCTTTAATGTTCCCCAAGGTCAAAATTTCG
This sequence comes from Vaucheria bursata, assembly GCA_032358265.1. Taxonomy (NCBI): domain Eukaryota; class Xanthophyceae; order Vaucheriales; family Vaucheriaceae; genus Vaucheria; species Vaucheria bursata. The sequence continues at coordinate 12,340 of JAULBW010004804.1, read as the reverse complement.
TGGATTATAATTGCAATGAAATGTCTTTGCTTCATTCATACCTTAAATAATTGCTAATGATAGTAACTATTTGAAAAGAATACTTTTTTAATATGTAGATGCTTAAATATACCAATTTGATAGTGGTTCGAAAGATTCAAATTAATCAACATCTTTTACCTTAGGAATAAGAAAGAAACACATATTTCAAAAAACCTAATTTTCTACATTATTAGATGTTGCGATGTATCATTGAGATATTTGTTCCACATAAAAATCATTATTTAATTAAAGAGGCAAGCAAGAGCAATATAAATTAAAAAAAAGATTTTTTTACAAAATAGCTATTAAAATGCGCCATTGTCACTTTTCTTTTAAAAGATTTACATTAAAGAACAGAAAGCTTTGGATATAATTAAGCTTTCATGGACAACCGATTTAATTTGCTATATCCGACGCTTAACTTAGCACAATGATGGCTTTTCGATTATAGTTTGTTGAAATTAAATTTACTATATCCAAGAATTACTACATGTAACTTTTAGGAACGAGCAAAAAAACAAGAGGTTTTTAAATAATTGGTACTGAAGTATGCCGTTGATTAAGGCAAAAGCAAATGAAGAAATAGCAGCGCAAACGTCATCACAAACATGAAACATACGTAGTACGTTCGATATGCGGTGCCTCTTTCTTTTGCCTTACCCAAATGTTCCCCTCCCCGTCGAATAGATTCATGAGCTTGGACTGCTGTATCGTATATCACTTCCATCTCTTCTTGCTGTTCGGCGACCTCGGTTGCGAAAAATGTCATCAACTTAGAAATTTCAGTCATTTTTTCTTCAACCTGTACATTTTGCAACAAATATTGCTAGTATGTAATATAGAGTAATTTTGTAGTATATCGCTACGAGTACTCAGTGTGTAGTATAAATTTGTTAACATGTAATGCATAGTAACATTACGTTAGATAGTAATAAGTATCGTTCAGTATTATGATAGTGTTATACTTAGAAGTAATACTTTATCAAATTTTTCTGATATAAAATACTATCATAAAAATAAAAAAAGCAAAATAGATAAATTCTCTCCAAGAATCGTACTAAATAAGAAACATACGATGCATTCCATAGATTTTAAAAATCGAAAATAGTCATAATCTACTAAGTGCATCTCCTAAATGGACTTATGTGCACTAGCCTTGAACAATGTAGAGATAAAAATCAGAGAATATTTTCCTTCCAAAATAAGATACGAAATTGGGCAAAAGTATAAAATAGGCAACTAATTATGTCAAACATTTTTAAATCTTTCATAAAATATTCTATAATTTGATCTTTCGAAAAAAACGAACTCATCGTGAGTTGAAAAGTTATTAAAGTATGCTCTTGTTCTTTCAAATCCTCTTTCATAAGGACAAATTGATTTTGAAAATCCTTTCTTTTTAGTGGCAACACTTAATACATTCATCTACTATCAAATAATAATTCATAACCAAAAATCATTTTTAGATATGATTCAAGAGAGTTGAACTGTATGACCTGTCTGGCGCCATCCAGTTCATCGCGTAACTGTAACTGCAAATCCAAATTTTCTTCTTCTAAAACTTTCAATTGAATTAAGGGTTTATTCTCCATATATTCATCATTCTCCTGTGGTAAACTTTCGCTAATCTTAAGCTCGATATTTTTTTCTTTTCGCACACTTTTTTTTGCCAAATTGAAACTTTCTGTACGAGGAAATTGGGACTGAAGTTTTGATATCTTTTTGGAAAGTTCTGCTTCTTCTTCAAGTTCCTCTTGAGTGAGTTGAGTCATATTCGCCAACAGTTCCGGTGAAAGCGTATCGCTGCTTTTAGTTTGGGTAGAATCAAAATACTGTTGGGCCATAAAAAATAAGCCTTTGGCTTCAATTTTATCGTTTCGATAGCGTTCTGCCTGATAAGTACAATAAACATTGATTATAACGAGTTTACTTTAAAGAATTTGAAAGAATAAACGACAAAAACCATATTACGGCAAATTCAGCTTTCAATTTTCAGATATAATGACCCTCGGATATAGAATTGGCCTCGATAGATTTGTAATATCCGAAGTTTATTGCATAAAAATATACATTAATTTTTTAATTATTTTACACAGTGCTGAGAAAGATTTTAATAATCTTGCATTCTAGAAACTGCAAAATATAAATAATATTCTAAGGGTATCATAGAAAGCACATTCAAGTATCATAACTACAATTTCTTACCATCTTCCCCCAAACATAACAGAATCGCCATTTTATACAAATAAAAATAGATATTTAACCTCATGAGTTGCATCAATTAGAATAACTTCTTTTGTTTTGCATTTAAAAAGATATATCGTTTAAGCCAACTACCATCTTCCCCCGATAAACGCTATGAATTGCGATTGAATTGCCATGAGGTTTTAGCAATTTTTTAAAATTAGAAAATATTTAAATTTAAGTTACCTCTGTACTAATTCAGCACTTTTCAACCGCATTTCAAATGATATAAAATAAAAGTCAAATCGAACCTTCAGATGGTACTATGCAAATACAACTCTTACTAGTGGTACAACTCAAATACAACTCCATGGTGGTATGTTAGTGGAAAGAGCATCAGAGGATTGCATTTGAGAATAAAATGCATACTAGATGTAGTACTTGAATATTATACTTAGCGGTAATTTAGTTCGACAATAGCAACAGTAAATATTACAAAATCAAGTTATTATAAGATGTAAATTATACCTACTACTATAAGTGCCATGAAAATTTGAAACGGATAAAAGTAAAAATCAGCATTCTGAAAATAAAATGAAACGGATAATGCTTGAAACAAAATTAATTCATGATTTCAAGAACTCATACAGCAATAAGTTTGATTTTGATGCCCATGCAGTGATTCTAATGCCCATGCAGTGATTCTAATGAATATCCATTTCGAATTTCACCTTTTCGAATTGCAATAAAGGCACGAAATTATTGAAAATGATCTCTTCCTTATCTAACCTGCATAATTTTCAAAATTTCCATGACAGCCCGTAGCCTTTCCATTAAAAAAGTTATGCATATATTCTGATGCAAAGTTGATAGATCTCCATGCATTCCACTATCGCTAAAATTAGAATCGCTTCCTTTATCAAAACTTATCTGTGTTTTATAAAATCAAATTATTTAGTTCTAGTTCATACCCTAAAATTTAGCAGTTTTTAATTCTTATTTATTCCATAATTTGATTTCATATACATGCAAATGATTTTGAAAAATTTATCTCCCTCTATTTTAAATTATAGTTATATAACAGACAGATAAGAAAATTGATAATATATATATATATATATATATATATTGGATTGACACAATTTGAGTCTTACTTTAAGTTATCACTGAAACGTTAAAAACTCCAAAAAAATATTTGGTTGAAAGTAAAATTTTACTAAACTGCAGTTTGAAAATTTATATCTTCAAAAATTTGAAGATTTTATGGTAGTGCAAATATATGAAGCATTGATGAAATCATTATGCTTTACTCTTTAAGTCCTTTCAGGGAATTCATTTTGCTAAAAAAATGTACAAGTTTTTGGAGTTTAGTAAGCTACTCAGAAAAGAAATGAAAAAATGTAAAAGCTTAAAAAGTATTACAGCTTAATTTGTTATTATATAATTGTGTTAGTTGCACACTCTTTCAGTATGCAATATGTTCAATTTTCATATAATGATGCCTACTAACTTTGGATGCTTATAGAGTTCACAGCTGTAGAACTAACCTGATGCTGAGTTTGGTGTTGACGAATGAGTACACGCAATGCATCTATACCTTGCGCAAAACTACTGGTTAACGCAGAAGTTTCAGAATCAAATGCATCTCGCTCCTCGTCGCTCATATTTGATGCCTATATTTACATGTAATAAAGCATAAAGCTAAAAATTGATCAACAATAACATTGAATTTAATTAACTCACTTTACTAGGAATAGCTCGGGCAATGTCGACATAATCACTAAATTGGGAAAGAAGAAGGGAGTGTAAATCATTTAAGCTTTTATTCAATCCCGACGCTTGCTGCATAAAAGGGGAAGTAAATCCTCGCCCATCTGATTCAATCGCTGTTGCTATATAGAGTTTTTCACTTAAGTGTTGGCTTTCTCAAGATACTAGTTCAACAAATCCCACCTCGCTTTGGAAATGAAATTGAATCAATCATGTCTCCCGTAGCATGTCGTTTGTCCGTCACCATTGCACGCCATTGTGGCGAAATATCGACCATCCTTAGCACTACTTGTAGGTCTTTCAAAGACAATGAAGTCAAATGCAACGATGTTTACTCACCTCACTCAACAGGAGGCATATTTTTTAATCAACAACTAGAAAAGTTTTTACTCATCACATTTGACCCAACCGATAGCAAGGGCAAATCTAATCGCAATACCGAAAGTATCAGCTGATTCGATCAAAATAAATTGAGTTATACCATTTTTTTATTAACCAATGATATCTCATACAAAGAGCCTAACCATATTTTAGTCTATCAGCATAATTTCCAAATTTCTTTGGCCAATCATAATAAACCAAAAGTATCAAACTTTGAGCACTAATCATATCCATTGAAGTCGTCTCTATGCACAGTTCTTAGATTTGCTCTTCTACTAGTTGGGTCTAAGTCCGCAATCAGTACAAAAATGATCACCTGGGAAATAATACCCCAATGCATGAGACGGATGTTACTACATAAAATGTCATAAAGTTTCCTATTGGTTCAGCATTCGTCTTTATTTCATTGCGACTCATGTGGATTTGAATTACATTCGTGTTCACAGATTCATATTCGATTTCTTTTTTTAGGCTAATCTTAGCCTAGGATTGAACCTCGATATCGGTGAATGTTTGCAAAAATAGTCTTTCTCCGAATAAACCTGTAGTTCAAAACACTCCATACAATAAGAAAACTCGAAATAATTATCCTGCACAGATCCTTCAGACAAAAAATCATAATAAACGAAACCCTCAGTACGTGTTTCCAAAAAATTCCGTCATGCGTTTGCATATATTCTTCAAGTTTTATTTATGCTCCACAAATTTTCATTTCAAAAAATGTATTTTATTGACAGGATCCATTATTCAAGATACGGAATCTAGTGCCATTCATATTACTTTACTATCCTGCCTTCAGCCTATCTAAGTCACAAACTATTTAGCGCATACATCTCAAAAATAGGTGCAGAAATTACTGTTCTGTTGTCGCCCATCTATGTATTGACTAGAGAAATATTTCACCAGCTTATATTAAGACTAGAACAAATAAACAAAAGAAAAACATCATTTTCTCATCCTTTTTTTCGATTAAAAATCTGCATTAAAATGCTATTTTAACTTGAAAAATAATATTTTTTGTAGCTTGCTCTTGTATACTTTGCGTTTTTTGGCATCGTTGAATTTACGTAAGATTTCAGCTCATTTTATATCATATTTAATTTTAGAATATTCTTTGTAATAGGACAATCCGCATCACTGCCCCCTATCATTTGCACACAAGTTGCTCCAAATGCACATCCCCACTGGAGTGACTCATCAATATTGCTGCAAACCTGCAACAAATAAATAGCTTAACTCGTTTCATAGTGACTTAATAAAGCTATAGGCGCTCAACTGCAATTGAATGCAGGTTACATCGAGTAAATCCAAATTTTATAAATCTAATAAAATAAATTGTAAAATAGAATGAATTTTGTTAAAGATTGAACAAGTGATTGCAATTATGAAAAAAAATTTGGCGTATCATATAAAAACATTTAATAATCAGTAAAGATGACGTGAAACTGAAAAATTCATACATGTGAGTCAATGTATCAGAAAAATACAATAAAAAAGCAGCAAAATGGTATGCAAACTAATTTGCTTTTTAAAAAGAAAAAAATTCGATTTGCTCTGTAGATCGATTTTCTAGCATTGCAATAAAAAAGTTGACTTTGTCAAATTTACTTTCATTTTTACAAAAAAATATTTGAATAATATTAAATATCAGTTACAATTAAATCGAATTACAGCTGAAAAATAACTTCAGAAATTATTTTTTTGCATTGAAGAAACTATTATTTTGAAGGTTGCACCATCAAGAATGTACATATAGCTGGAAATGCTCATTGTCCAAAAATGGAGGCCAAATCTTTCCATCATTTGTTGGGTGAATCGAAATTTTTTGCTGGTCTTATCGTATTGAGAAAAAACACTCAAATTGAAAGATGATGTAAAGTTAAAATGTAAGGTAAATTTATTAAAGCATAAAAAAACTGAATTTCATAACAAATTTGACACAATTTTGAATTCAATAACAAAAATTGAGCAGTATTGCAGACTTTGTAGAGCTAGATGTTTTCAGCACTTGCTAGCTAAAAGGGAAGACTAGCCATAGTTGTGTATTGATGATAGGCTAGAGAGCTGCAGGTATGACAAGAAAGAAAGAAAAGCTAGCTATAGCTACAGTGTGGATAGCAAATACAATAAAAAATGCTAAGTGTAGCTAGTAGGGAAGGTGTAGTAGAAATACATCTGCAAATAATTATTTTTTACGAGAGCATTATCCATCATATGCAGGTCTTAGCCTACCTTCCAAGAATAAAGAAATCCAGCCGTAAATGCATCCCCAGCCCCTGTAGTATCAACAACTGGTACTTTTTTGCTCTCTTGGTGCAAAACACAAACTTGAGATGACTTCATATAGAAAGCATATGCTCCATCCGATCCCGCAGTAATTATAACATGCTCAACCCCTTGCTTTGCAAAATTGGCAAAAAGAATAAAAATTATAAGATATGTCTGCCAACTTCCCTCGAATACAACTCCTAGGAAAAAGAATTGGAATAGTATAGAAATGTAACAATAGCTGGCGAACCTCAAGAAAATATTTTCCAGCTAAATCTCTATCCGTAAATCCTGAGAGCTTTGCAGATTCTATTTCATTTAATATAAGGAATGTCAGGTAGGGATACGCTTCATCAAGGCCTCCCCAACACTCCGTAGCATCGTACTGAGGTGATCATTGAGAAAACAAAAAGTAGATATTAAGTAATTTTTGTCCTATAGTAGTTCAATAGAATACATATTTTATGAATTTTTAATACATTATAAATCCACTTTCATTGAAAGATCATACTTCAGATTAACTTCAGGAAGCAAAAAAAGGATTAAAATTATATAGTGAATTTTTCCATACTTTAACCCAACTTTCTAAATCAAATAGCATTAATTTTGGTGTTGCAGAAATGTATTTCTACGACATTACTCCAAAAAATACTTCAGTAAGAAAAAGAATAACTCACATCCTTTATATTTTCAAAAAATCAATAAATTTGCGATACAAACATTTTGCACTTGCAAAATTTAATATCTTCGTATATAACTAAATCACCTCTAAATTTAAGCTGAGATCATGTTGAATATTAGCCAAAAAATTTATCATACTTAAAAATCATAAGTGTTTATGCAATGATGTATTTTAAGTATACTAATATCCATAATCAGCATGCCACAATACATGCTATTTATAGTTATACGTAAGTTACAGAAATGGACACAATTCAGTATTTAATTTTTGTAAAAATTCGTTTTTTTCATCAGAAATTTAAACTATAAACTAAATGAAACTATTCATTATTGATCATACCTAATAATGATCTATATCAACTGGACTGGTACTATTTCATAATTCAAAGTAATTACCTGAGGTGTGAGGGATGTACTTGCACCGGCACTTTTAGCTTCTTTCAAAATTTGAGGCACATCTTTCATAAGTGCAGACATATTATAGTATCCACCAATATGCAAGTGTGCATCAGGGCTAAGAGATCCAAGTTGAAATTTTGACGAATCGAATTGATTTGTAACACCACGATGAGTCATAAAGCACCTGTCTTCTTTCCCCTACGAATGAATTCTAATCATGCTGAAAGTACATTGCGGAAAGAGAAGCAATCGAGATTTCTATATAAGTGGAAATTGAGTTTCATAGATTAATTACTTTTTAAACAGGAATATTTAAACTTCAGTATTTTCTATAATTTCATTTTTTCTCAACATTTTGAACAAGACTAAACATTAAATTGTGGAAACAGATACTGTACTAAATTAGAATTGTTGGAAAATGTTGAAACACTTGTCAGTTTTGATGGAGCTGCCAATTCCGAGTTTAAATATTCCAAATAACGATTCAAAAATGTTTGTAAAAAATTTGCAAATGCAACAATTTTTAAGTTTGGCCATAAAAAATAAACCTCCAAGCCAGTTCAAAATTCTGCTATGAAATAATTTTATATTAAGGTTTACTTTTTTCGCATGATGAATGCGATTTTTCAAAAATGGAATAATTGATATTTCGTAAGGAAATAATGAAAAATTAATTTTCAATGCGTTCAAGCCTAGAAATTATATTATTTCTCAATTGATGAGTTATTTATTTGAAATCTACACCATAATTTTCAGAAGACTTACAGATACAACTACGCATACACCTTGAGCACCTTCTATATTTCGCAAGCTATTATCCAGCTGCACTCCACGTGCTTTAAGCTGGCTTCTTACGTACATGCCGTACTGATCTTTCCCAACAGCAGTAAATAAACGACATACATGCTTTCGACGTTGAACGTCATTGAAAATCTTTCCTCGCATTGATTCCGCAACATGTGCAGCCAGGTTCGCCCCAGAACCACCTAATATGGTTTGAATTGGGTTGGAAACAAGAGTGTCACCTCCCCAAATCGGCAGATATTCTATAGATCCAACTACAATATCCACAAAGGTATCACCAACAATTAAAAAATTCAGTTCATTTTGTAGCTTCCATGCCCTTCGCCAAAAGTACAAAACACTGACAGCAGATATTAGTGCAAAGCTTGCTGCAATTTCACTTATTCGCGGCATGCATCACAAGCAGTGAGGGCCCAATCTTCCCTTCACTAATCAACTGCACCAGCGTGATGACAAGGTGTGGCATAAGGTCATATTGATAAGGATTGCTTAATGATTAACTAAAGTTGCTGTTAGTCGACTGGCTCTCGAGCCTAAGTTGACTAGTAGACTGGCTCTCGAGCTTAAGTTGACTGGCAGACTACAGTCGACAAAATCATTGAATTTTGCTATTCAATACCACCTTCATTCAGCAGTAGGTCATGTTCTATCTGTTTCACTGCCCTTGCTAAAAGTCCACCTTGTCCTTTGAAGTGGATAACTTCATTCTTGAAGTAAGCAACATTTCAGAACAAATTGTACTTCTGATACTGAGAAGTGTGACAGTTGAATATCTCCTTACGTATCAAATTCGAGTATGAGGATATAATGCAGAGAATAAGAAACAGCAAACAAAGAGATAGTGTGTGAGAAAGCTTTACCAGATGTAAAAAAAGATTGATCAAACAACTTGCATTAAGCATAATACTGTGGTAATCTCTCATTCCAGATTGCTTCAAGGGACACTTAGACGCTCACAAAATTATATTGCAGGCAGTACTGGCTCTAACAAAGTGCAAGCTTGTATTTTGAATACATAATCATTTAATATCTGATGAGCAATCACAACAGTATTTGTGCTTAATGGAAGGATGTGATGCCTTCTACTCATCTGGTACAACTACATCCATTTTTGTTCTTCATCTTCAGACTAAGTATCGATTCTCCAAGGATGCAGCTGGTGTAGTGACATAAGACCTGCAGCGAACAATGATTTTGGAGAATGAAATTTACTTTACTATTAGCAATCTTCTTGACAAATAATCAAGGGCTGCTATACTCGAGCATGTGGTCAGATGGATTAGAGATGACAAGCAAGCATAACATGGTGTCAAAAAAATTGTTCAAGGCAATGTGCTCAAATTTGGATAAGTTCCATGTTGTTCCATCCTATTCTGCTCTCTAGCAAGACATTACTGACTAAAATTTTAAAATGGACAGTGATTTAAAGCATCTTTTAGATTTTCACTAATATTGCAATTTTGTATGATGGGCTGTCATCTCAGGTAATGAAAAGAAACTTTGTAAAATTACGCACTGGATAGAAAAAAGCTAGAATCTTTTTCTCACATTTCAGAGTTTATATACAATTTACCTGATCATAAGTAGAGGGCAATGTTGGACCTGATTCTCATCGTGTGAAAAAAACAACACGCACAAAAAGACCCAGGCAATAACAACTAGTAGAGCTGAAGACTAGGCACCTAAAATAAAACAGGCGTTGTCCACATTGGATGAGAATTTCAGAGTTGCTGTAAAAAATAATTATAATTACTGCATTAGTTATGTCATGAACTATACAGCCAGCAATTAATGGAAACTGAAGAAAGTATCCTTTTCTGTTGAAGGCTGTCAAGAACTATAGTCTGTTGTAACTAGTGTTTACGAGTATTCAAGCTTGCATCACTTATCAAGCTGCTTAATTCTCTAAAGTACAAAATCTTGCTCAAAAAATGCAGCGGAACTTATGTTTTTGATGATTAACCAGTGGTATGATCTGAAGGGTGTATTTGGAGCTCTGTGCAACATAGAGCAGTTTCAGTAGTAGGTCAGCAGTTCTCTAGCATCAATAAAATGGTAGATTCTAAAGGCTGTAAAAGATTTTCTTACTCCAGCTTACAGTATTCTATGTGCATCATTTTAAATGCTGTTATTGAAATGAAACTTTCATTGGTCAATGCCAGTATGCAGTTATGTAAATGATATTAGTTAGGTTTATTTTTCACCAGTTGCTGTTTCCACAAACAATGATATTTACCAAATTAAAAAGTATCTGTCATCAGGATAGCTCTGGCCAAGTTAGAATTTTTGCTTAATTGTGCTATTTTAAATGTGGCACATGAAGTAAATGGACAGGAAACCATGATTTGAAATAAATTTATTTTCAAATGCAACTTCAGCATGATTCTCTACTAGTCATGCAAGACTTCTTGCTTTTGCATGATCTGTATGTTTCTTGCAAGTCTTATGCCCTATTGGAAGGAGATTGATAACTCATTGAGTTTATTTGGCAATGTTACAAAACTTGCATCAATGAAATTTAGTGGAGTGGCCCCAATTGACTGCAAGCAATCACTACCAATTGAATTGCTTGCCAATGATATGCTGATGTGTATGGAGTTGTCACTGTTGCTTGACTTTACAATCTTGGATAGCAACCGGTGTACAGCATTCAATTGCATTTGTTAAACCATTAACAAAATTGAAGAGATGATAAACTTGCTTTGATGGAACCACCTGCTGGTCAAGCTTGAACTCAAATGATCAACACTATTTACTAAATGTACTTTAATTTTAGCTTTATAGAAAGTTACACATTTTTTCAATTATTAATTTTGATACATTTTTATTAGTTACTACTTTGCAAGACATTAATATTAAGAAAAAATCCCCACAAGAAAACAAGCAGATAAGACTCAACAAAATAGACACCGCAAAATATGACAGAGGAGATATCCTTACATCAGTACTGCTTAAGTTTGGCATGTTATCTGTTCCAAATCAAATTTTATTCATTCATTTGCCACAGTCTTCCGTCCAAACATAGCAATCCATCTTCAATTTCAACTTTAGGCAGCTACAAATAATTTCTTGAATATTCTACAAAATGTTCTACGTAGCTAAAAATTTTATAAACTAGTCAACTGGCTGACCTTATTGAATAGCCAACTTTTCTTCCTATCAAATTGACTAATTGGTAGTTAAGTTTCTGTCATACCTAAAAACCTAATGCACTATTCTAAGGATCAACAATTACTCCTACTGTTAAGTGAACCAAGTTGTTGTCTATTCAGCTTAGTTGCAGCAAGATCTTGGATACTAAGTTTCCTTAGCCCTAGCATATGCTTTTATTAAAGGTGACCCATCCATAGTTATGACTAACTGATGTTATTAATAAGGTAGTAACTATCTACAGTTTTAATAGAGATCAAATATCCATGATATCTGGTTGCGATTACCTTCAATAAGTTAGACACCTGTGCTAATCCCCAACTTAGTTAACTATGGACTATTCAAGAAATTCTTATCCATAGGGTTAGCTTTGTTTACAGTAAATAAAGTGATGAAATGACATTATCCAGCTCAATCTGACCCAATAATAACTTTGTACATACTCATATTACATTATTTATCCTATAATATATAATTTGAACAGCAAACAATTATTGTCCATCACAAGCAATTACATTGCACTGCAAGATGAAGTAAATCATAGTAATTCATAGCATAAAGTTCATACAAACTAATCTAGGATATCAATTAAGTTTTGAGTATTCTTGTCAGGATATTTGCCGGTCCTGCTATCTCTTTAACTTCTACGGCATAACTGCTCGGTTATGTTCACCCATATTTG
>JAULBW010004793.1:0-20006 GCA_032358265.1 Vaucheria bursata | reverse complement strand
CTTTTGAACCTGTTTAACAATGGATACGCATAAAGTTAAACCAAGGAGTCTGCATGAAGTTTCTTACAATTCTGGCCCTTACTGCCTTCTCTTTTTCTGCCCTTGCCGAAAAAAGACTAATTACCCTCGTGAATTATGAAACTGACGGAGTTAAGCAGTGGCTTCCGGGAACAATCATTGTGAAGAAAGGTGACGATGTTGAAATCACCCTCATTAACAACGTTCCTTCAGGTGTTCATGGCTTCTTTATTCCTGACTTTGACGTCAGAAAAGACGTGAAAAAAGGTGTGAAGGAAGTTGTAAAATTCACCGCCACCAAAGATGGTCTGTTCCCGATGAAGTGTCATCTTCATCCAGCTCACGTAGGCGGCCAGCTTCTCGTCCTTCCTTAAGCTGAAAAGCGTCCACATTCGTCGTCATCTGCAAAGCTTGTTTCTTGCGACGTACTTTATGTACGTCTCAGAACAAGCTTTTTGCTTCCTAGAATCTGAACACTTTTGAGGTTAAGTCGACGGTGGAATGAAGAAGGGAAATTAATACTGCGAACGCGCGCGGAATCCGTAGCGCTCTTTCACCGATGTAAAGACCCACCAGAGGAGTGTTCCGACCCAGACGATGGCACCGAAGAGGTGAAGGGCAATTCCACGCCATGATTCCTGAAAGACGATCTTCGAGAAGAAACGATAGAGTGTCAGGAGCATGATGCTTCCCATTGCTTGGAAGGGATGGGAGATAAAGAACAGAAGGGGAAAGACCCAGATGAAGAGGCAGGCAACGAAAAGCCAAAAGCCTGCGCGATCCCCGGAGAGCCAGAGCTCATCCCAATATGTTTTCATTTGAAAAATCTGAACTTTGAGATCTTCTGGATAGTAGCGCCGGAGATGTTTTTCCCCATACGCCAGACCGAAGAATTTATGATTGAGATCGAAGAACTCGGCCAGTCCCTGTTTCCAGGAAGCAACTCGAATTTTACCGAAGTCAATTTCTCTGAACAGAGAGGCCGGCATCCCGATCCAACCCTGAGCAATACTCATGAGCGGGTGAGAGATATTATTCCGGAAGCGGCGGAAACCAAAAACACTCGCCAGGGCCAGTGTCGGATTGAGAAGAGCAACAGATTCCCCGAGAATATTTCCTCTCACCGTCTGGGGAAGAACGAAATACGCGCGCTCTTTCTGAGTTACATAGTGAGAAAGCGAAGTGAAAGCGGCTTCACTCGGCACAAGCTCAGCATCACCGATAATCACCACGTCACTCGAGACCTTAGAAGAAATTTCTTTCAGCATCCAGGGAACGACAAATACGCCCACCGGGCGATTGATGAAGGAGTGAAGTTCCACAAAGGGAAGTTTCTGTGAGAGCTCAGTCCAGGCGGTCATCGCCGGATGATGTCCATCAATGAGAATGCGGATCTTGAGACGACCTTTGAGCTCTCCCAGAGTTTCAAGCGCAGTCATCCAGGGTTCAATGTAAAACTCTGAACGGGCAGTGATAGGAATCAATAGTTCAATTGTACCGGGAAAATTCTCGTCCGCTGTCAGCTGTTTACCCATGAGAGCATTGCGCACGAGGGTCACAATCATAACAACAGTGAGAGCGATGACTAAAAGTCCAATCATGAGTTAAGATTAACGTATGAACAAGCGTCAGTACATGCAAAAAAACTACGAGCGGCAGCGCCTCCTGAATAAAATGATGGCCAAGCCAGGGCCCTATCCCTTTGTGGTCATCCTCGACCATCTTAAGGTGGACTTTAATATCGGGAAAATCATCCGTTCGGCAGAGGCCTTCGGCGCGATGGGTGTCGACGTCGTAGGAACACCATTTTTTGATCCCATGCCGGCCAAGGGGTGCATGAAGCGCGTTCCATGGTCTATGACGAATACTTTCGTTGAGAGTTATCAGAAACATCTCGACTTAGGCTTCACGTTTTATGCTTTTGACTCGGAAGCTGAGCTCGGAATTCATGAGATCATTTTTCCTGAGAAGTGTGCGTTTGTTCTCGGGCACGAAGGATCAGGATTCAGTTTTAAGAAAGAGCACTATCCCCAAATCAAGTACGTGAAAATTCCTCAAATTGGAATGGTGGAGAGTCTCAATGTGGCGGTGGCCGCTTCCATTGTGATGTATGAGTTTGCGAGATCCAGAAACTTTCAAGTCTAGTCGTCGAGAAGAGTTCCCTTCAGATTCAATTTCAATGAATAGAGAAGACCGATCGTCATCACACCGAAGAACAAGTGGGGCGGCTGGGCATTGGCGGGAAACCCGAAGTAATTAAGCGCAATACCTGTCGTGATGTTGGCCAGAACACAAAAGAACGCAAAAAGAGTCGTGAAGAAGGCCGCACGATTGAAGCGTGTGCGGTGAAGATAGAGGAGAAGGTAGAGGAAAAGTCCCACGATCACCAGAGAGAACGAACGGTGAACAATAAATACCCAGTTGAGACCTTCGACCACATTGTCGTGGGTAAAAGTTCCCGTATCGCGGGTCAAGTGATCAACCTGCTGCCTTACCTGCGTTCCCATGAGAACCTGCAAGAAAGTAATCCAGACGAGAATGCGCGAAATAATCAGCGCCTTACTATCGACGGGCTGGACGATCGCCGTATCTTCAAGGTCATCACAATATTTTCTCAGGTACAGAAGTCCGAAAAGAAGAAGGATCGCGAGGAACATGTGAATCGTAATGAGAAAGGGTTTCAGATGAGTGGAAACAACAAGCGCGCCGACGCCACCTTGGATGATGATGAGAACAAGGAGTCCCGCGCAGAACCACGGAATATTGCGCTCCGTCTGACGAAGCTTGAAAGAAAAAGCAAAAAGCATGGTGATGAAAAAACCGAGGACAACACCCAGCAAACGGTTGATGTATTCAGTCCACGTCTTAAACGGGTCAAAATCGGCAATGGTTTTTCCGGAAATTTTATAAACTTCTTTATAATCGGCCGGAAGCTCGGAAAGATCCATGGGGGGGATCCATTGACCGAAGCAACGTGGCCAGTCAGGGCAGCCTAATCCAGATCCTGTCCCACGCACAATGGAACCGGCCAATATGACCAAGTATGTCCCCAAGATCGAGAGAATGATTATCCGCTGAAAGCCTTTCATGTTTCTAATTTAACACGATATAGTAGAGCTTATCAAAGGGAAGTTCTCAAATGATCTCTCTGGAAATCCTTCTTCTGGGTTTGGGTCTCGCCGTGGATGCTGGTGTGGTGAGTTTTGCCTTGGGATTAATCTCCGCTGAAGAGCCTCTCAAAAATCACCTCGCCAAGGGGATTCTGACCGCGTTGACCTTCGGGATCTTCCAGTTTTTCATGCTCTGGGCCGGTAGCTACGGGGGCTATCTTTTTGCCTTTTCTTCCTATGGCTATCTTTCTCAAATTGTCATCTGTGTTGTCTTCATTCTCATGGGACTCAAGCTCATCCAGGATGCCCAGAAAAATGAAGTGAAAGTACTCAAATGGGGCGTGATTCCGCTCTTTCTTCTTGCCTTCGCCACTTCGGTGGATGCTCTGGCGGCGGGGATAAGTCTCGGCACTCTTCCGGATGCGCAAGGATTGGCCATTCTGATTGGTCTCATCACTTTCATCGTCTGTCTGTCTCTTTACTTCCTCACGTCTTTATTCCGAGAAATCCCTCACCAATGGCTGATGCGGTTTGGTGGAACTATTTTCATTGGTCTCGGGGTCCGGATTATCTGGCACTACATTAATACAGGAGCCGCATGAATATCGAGAGTCAACTTTTTAAGAAGGCCCAAAAGATTATTTCAGAGGCCATTGATCCTTCGCCTCTCATCTACAATGAATGGCTCTCAGGAAAATACGGTTGCGAGATTTACCTGAAACTTGAAAATATGCTCCCCATCGGATCGTTCAAGATGAGAGGAGCAACGTTTAAAATTTCTCAGTTAAGCACTTCAGAAAAAAAGCAGGGTGTCCTCGCCGTGAGTGCAGGCAACCACGCTCAAGGTGTCGCTTGGGCGGCCAAAAAATTCGGCATCAAAGCAACGATCATCATGCCCCTCGGATCACCGCTGACGAAAATCAGAAACACAGAAAACCTAGGGGCCGAAGTCATTCTCCACGGCCACAGTATCGAAGAATGTTTCCAGCACGCGCAGGAGATGATGAAGAAGAAGAAAATGGTCTTCGTTCATCCCTTCCATGATCCCCTCGTGATCGCCGGGCAGGGAACGGTGGCGTATGAGCTGCTTCAGCAGATTCCCAAAATGGATTATGTTTTCTCTTCCATTGGTGGAGGCGGTCTCGTATCAGGGATCGGTCAGGTGCTGAAGAACGAGAAATCCAAAGCAAAAGTCATCGCTGGTCAGGCCTCGGGGTGCAGTCCGATGGTGGAGACACTCAATTCTGGAAAAGTCGTCAACTCAGAGAAGGGCGAGACTTTTGCCGACGGAATCCGTGTGCGGAAAGTGAATGAGGATATGTGGAAGCTCCTCGAAGGGGTCCTCGAATCCTCGCATAAAGTGGATGATGAGAAAATGGCGTGGGCGATTCTTCAGCTGATGGAGAAAGCGCGCGTGATCGCCGAAGGCGCAGGTGCCCTCCCTCTGGCACTCTTTGATCAACTCTGGCAGAAGGCTCCGAAGAAGTTTAAGGGCAAGAAAATTGTCCTCGTGATCTGCGGCGGTAACATCGATGTGAATCTGCTTGAAAGAATCATCGACCGGGGACTCATTGAGTCCCATCGTAAAGTGACAATCTCCATTCCAATTCAGGACAAGCCAGGAACCCTTCATCACCTCACTGGCATCATTAAGAACGTGGGCGCCAACGTTCTTCAAGTTGTTCACGATCGTGACTCCACAGGGACTGGTATCACGGGAGCAAAAGTGGTCTTCACTCTGGAAACCAAGGGGGAAGAGCATCTCAAAACTTTACTCAAGGAAATGAAGAAAGACTTTCCTCTGTGTCAGGTCGTTAATTAAGTAAAATCAAAAGGCCCCGAAAGGGGCCTTTTTTATTTCTGATTAAACTTTGTCTGCAGGGACTGGTTTATCATCCACCAGGGCCGCGATCACAAGATCTCCCGATACGTTCAGCGTTGTTCTGCACATATCAAGGAAGCGGTCCACACCGAGAATGAGCGCAATTCCTTCGGCCGGAATTCCTACACCATTCATAATAATCATAATGAGTGGAAGTGAACCACCCGGAACACCAGCGGTCCCGATACCTGCGATGATACACATAATGACGACCTGAAACTGCTGGGCCATCGACAGATCCACCCCAAACACTTGAGCGAGGAAGAGAACGGTCACACCTTCAAAGAGGGCGGTTCCGTTTTGGTTGGCGGTTGCTCCCACTGTCAAAACGAATCTCGAAATCGCTGGAGTCAGACCAAGTTTTGTTTCCGCTGTCTCAATGGATTTCGGCAGACACGCGTTGGAAGACGATGTGGAAAAGGCATACATCATGACGTCTTTTGAGTCAGAGTAGAACTTCCAAGGTGAGCGCTTGGCGACGAACTTGAGAAGGAGCGAGTAGACGACGAACTGCTGAATGAGAAGTCCCGCGACGACGACGGCAGCGAAATAGAAGAGCGATTCAAAGATAGAGAGTCCGAACTTGAAGGCGGTGCCGAAGACGATGGCGAAAACTGCGATGGGTGCTATCTTCATGGCATATTCAACGATCTTCAAGGTTGCATCGAATATTTCCTGAAAGATCGTCACGATCTTCAGTTCACCCTCGTGATCTTTGGAAACGAGGAAGAAAGCAAAACCAAAGAAGAGAGCGCAGAACATGAGGGAGAGCATTTCACCTTCGAGAGCTTTCACAGCGGCTTCGAGAGGGTTCTTGGGGATGATGCTCACCAGCGCCTCAGCAAATGACTTTGAATTTTTCGCATTGTCCGCAATGGTTTGAACGTTTGTTTTCGCCGTCTCAAAGATCGCCGTGTCGACCTTGAAGCCTTTTCCAGGCTGGAAGAAATTCACTAGCCCGATACCAATCAGAACAGAAGCGGTACTCGCGATCACCGTGTACATGAGAGTTTTTGAAGCGACTTTTCCCACACCTTGGTGACGAGCGAGGTCGTACACCCCAAGCACGAGCGCAGAGAACACCATGGGAACAACAATCATGAAGAGAAGTCTGAGGAAGATCTGACCAATCGGAGTCATGACATAGTTGTTCAGGTGCTGAAGGAGAATGGCGTCCTGGTAATTGTGACAGATTGTACCCGAGACAATACCGACGATGAGCCCTAAGAGCAGCTTGTAGTGATTCTTCAAGAGATTCCCCTTAATTAATGTATAGGAAAATGATAAGGGCCCTGTTTATTCCTGTCCAGAAAGAGCTAGGTAGGGGCAGAGTTTGTGAGTAAAAGTCAGGGTCCATAGGCATCTGCCTATCTGAGTGATTGGGCCGACACTGTCAAAATTTTTTACACCCCCTAAAGTTTCCCTGTCATTCATTGTGATAACTTGCGACCCCTTCCGGGGTCAGGCACTTGGCACCGGATTTTCATATGAAACGGGGTAGTAGTGTCTTTAAAGGAAGTTTTATGAAGCATTTTATGCTCCTCTTTTTGCTTTTATGGTCGAGTCTTGGACTTGCCCAGCAGAGCTTTAACTCCGGGATCCCAACCCAGTACATGAACGACCCTGCGGTCGATCTCATGCACAAGGGGAAACTCCTTCTCCCGGATGAAGTGCATAAACTTCGTGAAGACTCCCGCGGGCGCTTTGATATCTCGACCCTTAATCCTGTGGAATCATCAGATCTCTGGAAAAATATCATGTTGAAAGATCTTCCCGCGGATAGAAATCCGCTCGAAGACATGGACGAAGTTGTTTATCACTCACCGGTCATCACTCCCTCTGGTCTATTCCGCTTCAACGTTCAGAATAAGGATGGTGACGGCAAGATCTACACCGTGATGGTAGGTAAGACTGTTCATTCGTTCCTTCTGGCGAAATCACTTCTCAGAAAAATCGGTTATCAGATTCCGGATATTAAATATCTCCCGCGCATGACTCTGAAATTCAAGAACGAGATCCATAAGAAATCCTTTATTGATTATTTTCAGCATGTCGTAATGCTGGCCCCGGAATACTGGGTGGTAGAGCACCTCGAAGACAACAAAATCATCATCCAAGATCTTCTGGTGATGGATTCGAACCATCCCATTTATAACCTCGCCGTCGGTGTCACCAACGACATGATTCAGGGAAGACGTCTGATGTCTTCTCTTGCTGTCCCACTTTCCATCGTCAATCTCGTGGAGAGTGTGAACTTACTGCGCTGGAACGTGGGGGTCACAAACAATAATCAAGTGGCCCTGTTCCACGATCACCTGGAAGATTTCCAGTGTACCTGGGATGATGCCCGCTGGATTTCGAAACGCATTGAGAAGCTCTCGCGCGAAGACTGGAAAGATATCGTCGCGAGCTCTAATACCCCGAAAGCCGTCCAAATGATTCTCGTTGAGAAGCTCATTTCGCGCCGGAACTCGGCGATGAAGCTCTTCAAAATCGATCATGAAGAAATCAGAGTTGATGCCACTGTTTCAAACGGTGTCGAACTCGTCCGCGGAAAGCTCACTCAACAGCAGTGGCCTGGTTACGGAGCTCGCTTTGCTTATGGTGATCCGGATTCACCTCTTGCTGATTCTGAAATCAAATCATTCCTGAAATCAAAACTCATCTCGATGGGCATTGATGTCCTCATTTCCCAGATCAACCAGAACATTCCCTACATGGCCACCGACATCAAGGCCAAGAACGACGTTGAGTTTAAGAAAATCCTTGAAGAGGCCATCCGTGATGCTCAGGCGAACAACCGAGCGGTAGATGTTCCGCTCAAAACATGGGCGTTTCCTACTTATCGCGGACAGATCATTCTTCAGCGAAACATTGTCACGGGAACTTATCTCGGGACTGATAGCCTCGTTCAGCTCGTGGACACCGTCGGTGTTTCTGTCGCGGCCGGTATGTTTGTCGGTGCCGCCGGACTTCCGACACCTTTTCAGGCAGCGGCTTCCGCGGAAGCCTCGATCGTCAGAACTTATTCACACTTGAGACCAGTGACGTCTATTCAGAAAGCTCTCAAGTACCCATACCGCAACATCATGGTTCCTTTGGTGAAGCGTGATTACGGAAAACTTCTCCAGCGTGCCGCCGAAGTGGCGATTGATCCGTCCGCAACAGACGAATCGAAGAAAAAAGCGATTGAAGAGGCGATGAGGCCCTTCAAAGAAAATATGGAAATTGGCGAATCACTTCTTGTGACTGATAGTATCGCCACAGGTGCTGGTCTTAAGGTGATGGCAGGGAAGGGAACGCTGGTGAAAGCAACTCTGTCTCTTGTCCCAGGTTTCCAGGTGATTTCACGCTTTCACGTTCACCGCCGGTCAGAAAATGATTTCCAGGTTTACCGCGATCTTGGAAAAGAAGGAACTTTCGGAGTTTCTTTTGATCTCGATTCCTATATCCCGGTCTTCAAGGCGACTTTCAAAGCTTCAAAAGGCTCAGGCCGGGTGAAGTTCTTTAATCTCTCACTTGACCCGAAGGACGAAAAAGTCATCGAGAACATGTCTCTCCTGAGACGCGCGATCGTTTCATCCTCAACCCGTGACCTCGAAGAAAGAGAAGAGACAAAACCATTTATCCTCAGAACTAATTATACTCAGAGAACACCGAGCCTCGGACTCCTTTTCTTCCAGTGGAACTGGAATGATACGAAGTCGAACATTGAAATAGAAAACCCTAAAGGTGATAAGAAATACTTCAAGCGTTTCTACCACGGGACATCAAAAGGGAAGAATTACCAGGCCTATGCCAATGCCCTTATCTCTCATTGGGTAGATCTCCTTTTTGATACGAAAGCTGGTCTTTCTGAAAGTACGGGCTCAAATCCTGGATACTCGTATAAGGGATCTGCTGAAACAAAATTCCTCACTCTTGATCAGGAAGTTAATGGCACTGGTCAGAGACTTGATCCTTTTGTTCGCCTCTCAAGAATCTTTAACGGCTGGAGCATCAAGCGGGATAAGGCCGAAGAGCTCCTGGAGCGCCTGCGCACACGGTATCGCTATGACTTCTTCAATGCGCCGGTTCTCAATGATACGAGAAGGATCTTCCTCTACAACATCTCGCTGAATATCCTTTTCTATAAAACCGGAATTGAGAATCTCATTTCGTTGAATGATGAGCAGTTGAGGGAGATCTTCCGGAAACATAGAAATCAGAAAGATCTCACGATCAATCCTCGCGAGATGAATGATGATGACTCCGGAGGAAATAAAATGGTCCGTTTCATGACCAGATTCCGCCGCTATGAAAAAGAAGGGAAAGAAGATAAGGCGAGCAAGTACCTCATGAAGGCCTTCTCTCACTCGGAAAATAAACTGACACTAGAGGGTCTTACCCTTCTCGTCGGTGGTAAGGAAAACCTCTACGTCTATTCAAAAATTGACGGCTTCCGTGAAGGGGATGAAGACGGAGATAAAAACATCGTCTCGAACTCTTACGGCGAATACGGTTCACAGAATGTCCTGGGTCCTCTCATGCAGGTGCAGAGAGATACAAATATGCTGGAAGGGGAATTCTTCCTCTACTGGATGATGTCGAGGTTAATCTAATGAAAAAGCTAATCATCCTCTCACTCGTTTTCTCAACCAGTGTCTTTGCGAACCTTCTGCCTGCGGATAAATCGGAAGCGGTTGTTTCTGACGAACTCTTCTCTTACCAGTGGTCACTCTTTAACCAGGGTCAGACCTATCTGAAAGAAAAAGACGATATTCACAATATTCCCCTCAAAGGGCTATCGGGTAAGGATATTGACTGGAAAAGTTTCAAGGATAAACTCGGGGACAAGCGTCCCGTTGTCGCCGTCCTCGACACAGGTGTGGATCTCGATCACCCGGACATCAAGGCCGCTCTCTGGAAGAACGAAAAAGAATGCGGAAAAGATCCGAAAGTCGATAACGATGGAAATAAGCTCAAGGGTGATTGTCAGGGGTGGAACTTTACCGCTGACATTGAAAGCGATGAAGCGAAACTTCCTCAAGACAATGACGGTCACGGATCGCATGTGGCGGGAATCATCGCCGCCCAGATCAACGACTATGGAATTGCCGGAATTAATCCCAATATCCAGATCATGCCGATTAAAGTCATGGGGTCGACAAGTTCAGCGACTGCGGTACCGACCTCAGAATCATTTGCACGCGGTATTCAGTACGCAGCAGACAACGGGGCCGACGTCATTAACATGTCACTCGGCTGGCCCAAATCCCTTGAGACAGAAAATCTCCGTCGCGCCGTCTTCGCGGCCCTCCAGAAAGGTGTCATCATTGTCGCCGCTGCCGGAAACAATAATTCTCCCGAGCCACTTTTTCCCTGCGCCTATGAGGGTGTTATCTGTGTGGCCGCCTCAACGCTCGACGGAAACTATGCGGGATTCTCCAACTATGGCGGCCATGTTGATATCGTCGCTCCTGGAGAAGCGATTCTTTCTCTTCACCCAACCATGTTTGAGCCAGACTTTTTCTCTGTGAATGGATTCGAAGTGAGGAGCGGAACTTCCCAGGCAGCCCCAGCGGTGGCCGCTCTTATCGCCACACTCAAAGCTCAGAAGTCGACCATCACAACTCAGGAAATCATGGCTCGGATTTATTCCACACCGGCCCTTTCTGATGAGCGCAAGTATACACTCGCGGGCTCCGTTTCTTGGGACATCCTTGGGAAGGACATTACCAATCCGGTCATCCGACCGATCTTCAAGAAACAGATTGCCCGGGAACCGAAGCAGATCGTAATCGCTCCGGGAGCGAGTGTAGGGAAATTCAATTTTCCGTTGAAAAACTTCGGTGTGGACTCCGGACGAGTGTCGCTGAAACTCGAAAGCCTATCTTCATCGATCTCTGTGGTAGAACCGGAGAGTGAAATTGAGGGGCTGAAGTCCGGTGAATCAAAATTGCTTTCCTACGACATCAAGATTGAAGACATGACCCTAGAGAGTTTCGTTAAACTGAAACTGACAGTTGACACTGAATCAGAGACTCGATCGTATACTTTCGAATTACCCATCGTCAGAGACGTAAAGTCCCATCCTGAAACAGCGAAGTTCACATTCAAGTACCTCGATAAGCCGGTGCCTCTGGCCGCCATCAGAAACGGGGACGTGGTCACGACGCTTACGACTGTTGAAACGTTCACCAATTCTTCTGCGCACGAATTTTTTGTCAGAAGAATCATTCGTGACGGCGATAAATCTTCTAAGCTCGAAATTACGGTTTTTGAAAAACTCGGCAATGAGTTTGTCCAGAAACAGCCCATGGTCATTGAGAACGGTATCTATCTTATTAACTTCAAGCGCGCCGATCTGAACTTCGACGGGAAAGAAGATTACCTCGTTAACACTCTCATCCGTGAAGGCGACAAAGTTCGTGTTCTCTTTTCTTTTTTCAATAAGGACCTCACACCCGTCTGGAAAGACTTCCAGAATGTTAAAGTAGACCTTTCGATTATCGTTGATAACTTCATGAACCTCCTGAAGGATCAGTCTCCGCTTCCGATCTCGCTCGTTTCTTACCAACACCCGAAGCTTGGAAGAATGATGGTTCCTTCGTTCATCTCAAGAGGACAGCTTCCTCTTATTGATCAGGTTCTCACGAGCTGGGATCGCCAGGATCTCGGAAGAAAGATTCGGGTTTATTATCTCGAGCCGTCGACTGACACATTCCGAATCCGTGCGCTCACGACAAACGTCTGGGCGAATCGACTGAAATCTGAACTCAAGGCGAAGCATTCGGATACGGTGGAAGTCGAAGATGTTCTGCCCCGTTCGGCAGATGACGTGAGAAACGGACAAGTGCGCGTCCTCGTCAGCGTCGGCGCTGGGACTAAGCGCGGTCTTTACATCTATAAGATGAACTCTTCGGTGAATGAACGTGGACCAAAAATTCCTCAGCTTGTGCTTCAAACGGAAGGCATCAATCCGCTTCTCAAAGTTTCTCCAGAAGGTCTTCAGACCAATGGCGACGTCTTCTTCAACATCTACGATCGTGAGCGCGCAAAACTCATCACGACCAAAGAAACGGCTCAAGATACAGAACTCAATTATCGTCACTCAAGTGAAACCGATCTCATCATTAATGATGTCGCTTCTTTTGAGAATGGTTCAAAGAGAACCTCGATCATTCAGACGCGGGAAGAACTCATCAGTGTGACAACCATGGGAAGTCCGCAACAGAGAATCGGTCGCCGTCCGAAACTTCGCTATAGTTTTCTTTCTCAGCGACTGCTTACGGAACTTTATTATCCGGTGATCTATAAGAGAAACGGTGTTCAATCAGCTGCGCTCTATGTGGATGCGACTTCGATGACGGGGAATCGCATTAATGTCATTGAAGAGCAAAACGGAAATCTTGTTTCGAGCATTAAGAACTCGGTCCTGGTTCCGGCCAATTGTAAGGCGCTCAACCCGATGTATTCTGCATCGGCCGGTGCTCATGAACTGACCTTCCTCTGTCTTGAAGAGGGTGGTCCTGAAGTGAGAACGATCCCATTAAATTAAATCTACTATCGGTGTTCAAATGTCCTGGGCCAGTGTCACACTGGCCCCAATTTCTCTTCATGAATGAAGAGTTTGGTGTCATTTCGATTCCGAAAACTTGGCAAGTAAATTGCTCTGATAAGTTTTACACACGCAATTGCAGGACGCGACTCGCAGTGTTATTAAACCTACGTTTATTAACCCTCCAAGGCCCGTCCTTGAGGAAACTTTGAAAAGGAAAAATACATGAAAGTTAAACAGGGATTGGCCGTACTCGCTACACTCTCAATGATGTCACTCATGACAGCGTGTAACGACTCGAGCGGTGGTCAGGTTTCTGACCGTTATCAGGAAGGGTTCACTGCTGGTCGCGCGGAAGGTTTCACTGCTGGTCGCGCTCAAGGGTACGATGAAGGTTATGATGATGGTTATGCAGACGGGGATGACGCTGGTTATGCTCGTGCTGAAGTCTTCTTTGCTTCTAACAACTACAACACTGGCTTCGCTGCCGGCCGTGCTCAAGGGTACGATGAAGGTTATGACGATGGTGATGCTGACGGTTACGATCGTGGATACGATGATGGATATGATGACGGTTATGATGACGGCGGAGCTTCTAGTAACTCAGGTGCTGTGACTGCTGCTTATAACTCAGGCTATTCTGATGGTTACGATGATGGTGCCCTCGATGGTTACGACCTCGGGTACGATGATGGTTTCGATGATGGTTACGATATCGGATACGATGACGGATTCGATGATGGTTACTACTCTCTGTCAGTTGGTCCGGTGAAAGGCCTGAAGGGCTATGCTAGCCTTCTCGCTCTCGCTCACAACGATATGGTTGATTACTCGAAGATCAAAGCTCCTAAGAAAACTGCTCGCGGCCTCGTTGCTGGCGGCAAACTTATCTTCTCTGAGACTTCGACAACTAACCACGACACACTCAAGCGCGCTGCTGCTGTAGAACAGTACCTCGTTGTTGAGATGTCGAAACAGGTTCAAGGTCGCTTTGGTCTCTCAGCTGAGCGTTCACTGAAAGTTGCTAAAGCTGCTAACCACTTCCGTAAGTATTCTACTTCAAGAGCTCTGACTGCTGAAGATACTAACGCTTACGCTTCTGAGATCGTAGGTGCTGATATCAAAGCTATCGAAAAAGCTTACGAAGGTGTGATGAAAGGTGACGCTTCTTCTTACAACGCTGTTCTCGCGAAAGCTGCTGCTAAGAACGAAGTATCTCCAGAGAAGATGTCTTCAATCATCTCTGAGCTCTTCCTCTAAGACTTAAGTTCTAAATTCTAAAAAAGAAAGGCCACCGAATGGTGGCCTTTTTTTATGGGATTAAATCAGATTTTTACAGGCGGGTGAGACCTGAGCTTTCTTTTCTTTCAGGCACTTTAAAACCATCCCGTTCTGCATAGGTGCTTTCGGGCAAAGCTTCTTACGATCATTTTCGCACGCATTCACCATTTTATTCACTTTGTCGCCCATCACTGAGCGATACTGGCGACAGGCATTGGTTAGGTGCTCATCGTTAACTTCCAAGCAGCGCACCTGTTGGTTGGGAGAAAGCCCGGGTTCGCAATGTTTCATCACATCCTTGTAACAAGGATTCGTGTTCATTTTGTTCTGTTCAGCGGTCACCGTCGTTTTACAGGCCGGGGAGAGTGCTGCAAGCTTCTTGTGAAGACATTCGTGCGTCTCCACGAACTTCACCTGGGCCGGACAGAATTTTTCCTGGTCATCAAAACAAGGATTCGTCGCGCGCATTTTCTTTTCAATGTTTGTGACGTTGTTCTGGCAGTATTTCGAGAGTTTCGTCTTGTTGCGGATAAGACACTTGTTGATTGAGCCATCGGCACCAGAAACTTCTTTGTAGCAAGTGCTCACGATATCGAGGGCGCACTGATTTTTTACAATCAGGTTGCCTTTCTTGTTCCTAAAATCCCGCGAACAGCTGGCGGAGAGTCGCGCTTCATTTTTGAGAAGACAGTACTCGGCTTTCGAGGCATCCACGTCAGCGCAGAAGTCGGCGAGATCCGCGTAGCACGGATTCTTTGCGGCCGTTTTCTGCTGAAAAGATTTCATCTCCTGCTTGCACGCAGAGGTGAGCTCAGATTCATAGTTCTTAAGGCAGAGAAAGATCTGGTTTTTACCGGGATCAATACCGCCACAAAGTCTTTCAGCGTCCTTCTTGCACGCAGTACTGCTAGCAAGAGTAACGGCCGGAATCAGCGTGAGCAGGAAGATGAAAAATTTCATATTAAATTACTGCTTTTTTTCTTCAGTTTTAGCGTCTTTTTTGCAGTGATCGTCTTTACAGTCAGACTTCTCTTTTGAGCAGCAAGCCTTTTTTTCTTTGTCACAGCTTTCTTTTGAATCACATTTCTTGTGAGCACAGGAAACGGTGAGGAGACCAGAGAGAACGATGAGAGTGAGAAATTTCATGAGAGTCCTTTTTTAGGTTGGTGAATTGATTATAATGGGATTTATTTCTTGCCACAATTACGGAGTGGTTGATGGAAACTGTCGGAACTTCGATTTATGATCGCATGGGCGGAAGTGACAAGCTCACTTTGCTTGTGAAAACTTTTTATCGCATCATGGTCACCGACCCAAAGGCGAAGGAATGTTTTGCTACTCACGAAGGCAAAGACATCACTCACTCAGCGGAAAAACTTACCATGTTTCTCTCAGGTATTATGGGAGGACCGCCTCTCTATGTTGAGGCCTTCGGACATCCGAGGCTTCGCATGAGACATGGGCCCTATGCCATCGGGGAAAAAGAAGCTGCTCAATGGCTCTACTGCATGCTGAAAGCGATGGATGAAATAAAACTCGATCGAGCGATTCAGGAAGAGATGATCCCGTATTTCAGTCAGGTCACAGAATTTCTGCGGAATCGGTGATTACAATTTTTTCCGCAAAACCTTGCGTAGCACTAGATGTTTTCTGCGAATGCAATTAATTTCTCTTTTCGGATTGAAGCTTGACCTGTTCGTGATGTTTTTTTCGACTACCTTCAGAATAAAAGAAAGTTATTCTTAAAAATGATATGGCAAAAATAATGAATAGGATTGTTCTTATAGCTGTTAACTTCTTATGCTCATTTTTTCCAATTCTTAAAGCCGATAGAAATATTTCTGTAGCAATCGCTCCAAATACAGCAGCCATTCCGAGAAAAATAAGAAGAATAACTATGACGAAAAGGAGTAAGAGATTTGACTCCCCTCGAAAAGAAGATTGAAAAAAAAACAGCAGTAGACCTGTCATGATCATGGCTAGACCACATACAATGGCTCTTTTAGTGAACAGACTAATTTTCATGTATTGATTATAACTTTTGATCTGCTGTCAGAAACTAAATTTAAACAATGACGAGATTTTAAGTTTTTTATAAAAATCCCTGATGAAACAGGCTGAACGAAAGCTCTTTGAGTTTTTTTAGTCTCTCCTCAACTTCCGGCGTCTGAAGCCCGGCCGGGAAATACTTAATCGCTGGCTTCACTTCATTCTTCTTATCGATAAGAATCAAGTGCTCTTCAAAGGACATTTTCCCCGCCCAGAGAGATCTGAGATCTGCTCTGAAGAAATGAAGGTGATAGAGAAGTTCGATCATTCCGTGAAGGTAGAGGAGCTCTTTGGTGAAGGCCATGCCACCATCCAGTGGAACGCCCCGAAAAACACGGAGAGCGAGCTTGAACGCATCGAGATCTTCCATCTCATGATGGCGGAGATAGGAGTAGACATCATTGATCGGTGAGCCTTTCTCGGCCATGGATGTCGCCAGATGACGAAGGACCACTCTGTTCCAACGTTCCGGAGTTAAGCAGCCGGTAATGATCTCGGTCAGAAGGGCCAGACCCTCCTGAAGAAAAGTTGTTCGCGGGGCCCAGGTTCCGAGCCACAAGTGATCAGACTGAGCGGCACCATTGAGAGATGTGCCGAGGTGAACCCAACCTTCGTGAACAAGAAAGACTTCGAGCTGTTTGTGCGAATAGTTTTTATTTGGGTTTAACTTCAGTGTCCTTCTTCCGGAGGAAGAATCGGATAAGAGTGAGGTGCTGGCCTTCACTTCAAAATCGTCGGGGTTAAACACTTCACTCAATTTCCCGCGGAGAAAATCCATACCGGCGCTCGCCTCAAAGCCTTTCACGTCTACATCCGGTTCTGTGAAGGACGGCATTTGTTCGAGGAAATAAAGAAAAGCATTGTTCTTGGCCATCTTGTGAGAAGAGCCATAGAGCTTCACGGAACAATCATAGAACATGGGAGTGTTAAAATTCTCCATCATGGTGAGAAGCGTGTGGTAGTCTTGGATCCGTTGGGTAAAAATGCGTTTCACGAGGAGAGAGAGATCACACTTGGCGAGATCTTCCATGAACTTATCCATCGCCCCACGTTTAGTTTTCACGTCCACGGGAAACGGAATGCTCGTATCCTCCAGGTGGCTGATGAAACCTTGGTGTTGAGGAAATATCTGGTTCAATGATTTGACAGGAAAGCGAGGGTGCCCGAGAAAACTCAAGTCTTTTGCTATGTCTTTCAGCCTTAAGGAGAAACTCCTAAGCTCATTTTGTTCCATGATTATCCTTCGGTTGGTGCCGAGCTAATATAAGGTTTTTTAATAAGAGATAGTTTTTGCCTGACTCATCGTGTCCTTGAGAGAAAAGGTGACTCTCTTACAATTGAAGTATGAGAAAGTTCATCATTCTTCTGTTGGTGGTATCTTCACCAGTCTTCGCCTGTAAGCTCCCTCCTAAGTCCAAGCTCGTGATTGGCTGCACTTACAAGTGTGGAGCGTCCTACAAGTTAAGGCTGAATCTTTCGGCTTGGGCACTTGGGTACAAAATCGACGTTGTGGATCTGCGTGACCTTGGTCCTCTCGAAGAGGCCCTGACTAAAGTCGATGGGGTTGTGATGCCCGGTGGGGCCGATATCAATCCTGATTACTATTCCGATAAGGTTACTCCGGAAATGCGCGAGTACCTTGAGGCCAATCGCGGTCTGGCGATCATCAATGCTGAAAGTAATCTCCGTGATCCCTACGAGTACGCCTTCATCCGTCACTACATCGACAGTCAAAAGAGTGCTGAACTTCCGCTGCTAGGTATCTGTCGTGGGATGCAGATGATGACAGTGGGTCAGGGGATGCCACTTTATCTCGATATTAAAACAGAGCTCGGGATCAAGAATCGTCGTTACCTTTTTGACCGCATTCATGTCGAAAAGAATACTTCTCTCGACGAGATCTACTTGAACGATTCATTCAAAGCTTTCAAGTTGCATCACCAGGGACTTCGTGTTCCTTACTGGATTGAACATCAATCTCAGTATCCGAATCTAAAGATAACCGGTTATTCCCACCAGGGAAGAATTGCGGAGGGGATTGAGTTTCTCAATCGTCCCGCCATCGGTGTTCAGTACCATCCTGAAAAATCTCTCACGGGTACGGCGGCGCCCATCTTCCGCTGGCTTCTGACCCGCTCGTGTGAATATAAAACCTCAAAGGCCACACCATGAAAAAAATTCTTTCGCTCTCACTTCTTCTTACGTCTTCAGCCTTCGCTAATCTTCACCTTGCTCCTCCGGACTTCGATGTGAAATGGGGAAGAGCGGTCTTCGTCGATATCAAAGAAGCTAACTATCAATTGACCTTCGATGTTGAGGCGAAAGTCGCGACCGTGAGTTCACGGATAGTATTTGAGAATAAGACCGAGGGTCTTCCTATCTTTGACGTGATCCCAACTCCGTATGACGTCTGGCTTGATGGAAAAAAAGTTAAGTACAGTAACACCGAAGATCCTTACGGACAGAAATTGCGTCTCGTGAACTCGCTCACGACTCCCGGCACACACGTGCTCGAATTGAAGAATACCCTTAGTTCCAACACGGCATTCTCCGAGAATGGAAAGTCCGTGAGCTCGGCCTTCTGGATCCGGGATCTGAAATACCGCAAGTTTCTGGAGCAATACATTCCGACGAATTTTGAATACGATCAGTATCAGATGAACTTCAACGTAGAGATCAAAGGGGCCAAAAAACCTTCCATGGATTTCTATGTGAACGGAGAGATCACTCAGACTTCCGGCAACACCTGGAAAATCTCTTACCCACCATATTTCACTTCTTCTTCACTCTTTTTCCACATGACTCCCAAAGGATCGAAGAGACGCATCGAAGAAGAGTACACGTCCATCTCCGGCAGAAAATTTCCCATTATCACTTACTCAGATTGGTATCTCAAAACGAGTGACTTCATGAAGTACGCTAAAGAAGTCATGGCCGAACTTGAGAAAGACTATGGCCCTTGGGCCCATTCATCATTCATCGCCTACGGAACTCTTCCCGGCGGAGGGATGGAGCACTCTGGTGCGACACAGACTTCCATGGGTGCCCTCGATCACGAAATGCTTCACTCGTATTTTGCCAAAGGTGTAATGCCGGCAAAAGGGGATGACGGCTGGCTCGATGAAGGGATCGCTTCGTGGAGAGATTACGGCTATCAGAGACTTCCTTCGGTCAGTTACCCTGGTTCAGACATCGGACGTCAGTCGATCTACAAGAGAAACACAGATGACCGTTCTTACGTCTACGGCCGCGCTTTCCTTGCGTACATTGATTACCGTCTCCAGGACATGGGTGGTCTGAAAGCATTTCTGCGCGGTTACTTCGCTGCCTACAAGCATACTGTAGTGACGACTGAGCACTTCAAGAACAACCTCGAGTTTTTCTCAGGTCTCGATTTGTCCGAGGACTTTGAGCAGTACATCTGGGGAGAAACGACAACGATTGACATCAACGTCGGAACAAATCCAAAGCATCTACCAATGACCGATGCCCAACTAAGAAACCTCTTATAACCCGATTCCGGCGGTTGATATTCCCGCCAGGTTTTGTGGATGACAGGGAAGCTACGGCTTCCCTTTTTTTATGGATTTAATTCGGGAAAAGTTTTCTTAAAATTCTGATTCCGGATCCTGTCGAGCTGATCGGTCATTCGGAGAAACGATTTGAAGTCACCGGAACTGTCCTTCTCATTCATATAGCTCACGATATAGTCGAGCTTCACTTTGAGCATTTCGCGCTTCACCGGGTGAAGGTGAAGGGTTTTCTCATCGAAAAACGTTTTATACTTCTTCTCGATTTGACGTTTAAAGCTGGCGGGAAGAATCTGCACATTCATCCACGAAGGATGATCTAAAACCTGACCGAACGGAATCACATCAAAGTTCTTCCAGTCTTTCGCCCAGAGGTATTCAAGGACCTCGGTGTAATGGAGAACGTTATAGGCCGAAACCGTGATGCAAAAGGCAGCGTGGATGTTTCCTTCGGCCGCTGCAATCCTTTCGAGATTTCTTTCGATCACGTGCCACTCCACCGGAGGCCTCAGGTAAGTCGCCCTCTCACCGATACCGTCGATCGAACAACCCAAGAAGACGTGCTTGAAATGCGACCAGATCTTGAGCCATTCGTC